>BPLR01011181.1:0-20544 GCA_021605095.1 Caerostris extrusa
AAGTTAGTTGTGTAACAAACGATTATTGTGTAACGATTTGTGTAACAAAACGATTATTGTGTAATGATTTCTTATAACAAACGATTATTGTGTGACGATTTGTATAACAAACGATTTATTTGTTAGTAACATAAAAATGCAATCTCAGAATGGAAAATAAATTTACTACTCATAATTAATTTATTTAACAATTTTAATCATTATAATATTTATTAGGCTGATCTTGTTATCTAAGAAGAATTAATGAGTAAAAATGAGTAACAAATTAATTTCTGATTATTTGTGAAATAAATAAATATTTGTTAGTAACATAAATGCAATCTCAGCATTGAAAATAAAATTTTCTTCTCATAATTAATTTATTTAACAATATTAACAATTTGAATCCTTATAATATTTATTTGACTTATCATCTTGTTATCTAAAAGAATTAATGAGCAAAAACGATTGGATTATTTAAATGTAGAAGGAGTTTTTAAAATCTATAACGCAACTATTGTTTAAAGCTTATAATCCATTTTTAAAAAAATATTACTAAACTCAATAAATAATTAATAAATAAGATGTAAGAATAATTTTCATAAATATATAAAAAAAAAATAGCTATGAGTGTGAAAAAATAAATTTGTGCAGTATGTAATAATATGTTTTCCGATATGAAGTTGAGATATATCAAAAATTTGAGTTAATTTATAAAAATTTGTTAAAGTATTTTTTTAAAATTTTAAATTTCTAAAATTTTCAAATAAAAAACTGAAACGATCTTTACAAAAATTCTTACAAATTTTTTTTATTTGTTGGACTAATTAAAAATATTATTGATTGTATCTATCACAAATGCCATTGCAATATTGGCTTTTTTTTTTTTTTTTTTTTTTTTTTAAATACATTGTAACTGAGCATTACAATCTTATATAGTTAAGTTCTCAAAAAACTCTTTTTGAATTTTTGATTTAAAAAATAATTATCAATAGACACACACTTACCTTGGAAATTCAATTCAACAATTTCGATGTCTGAGATGGCGAGTGTGGGCTTTGAAGATTGCTGTCGAAGGATTCCAACCATTCACATCTCAAACGTTTGGCCTCGTCCCACGCTTCAAGAATGTCTTCTCCATACTGGATTACAATGGTGTTTTCATGAAACTGCCCACTCAGGTCTTCAACAGTGCCACAGCTGTCATATCTGCAGAAATTACACAAATTATAAGCGTGATCAGTTATACCATATTATCTTGAGACAAAAAGTGGACACTGGCATACCATAAAAGTGTAATATTCCAGTTATATAATGTAGTTGTGTAACCGTGCTTCCTCCTACACATTGGCAAGAGCGCCCCCTGTGGTGTTCAAGAGAAATGGTCAGTAGGTCTCCAGACTCTGACCTGAGAGGAAGTACAGCGCATCCACGCACTTCTGTTGGGAGACGTTTAGTTTACAGTCTGTCATCCAGAGAAAAATATATTTAGCTGATATCAGAGCATTAGTTGACCTACAGACTGTCACCAGGAGAGGAAGTATATTTTTGAGCATCCTGCGCATAGCTGATTATTGGGTTTTCGGCTTAGAAGTGGAATCCTTCCACGAATCTATAATTATCTGTCTTTTGTGTTAAATATTTTTATGCCTTTAATTGTATGAGTGTGGTATTTGTTTGTGTGTGTGTGAATAAACTGTGAGTTCTCCAACCTGTTCCTCAACTATCTCAAATCAACCACACCCAGTTTCAATCTGTTGCCCAACCTGCACACTATAGTTGTATAATATTCCATATTTAAAAAAAGTTTTATTTTTAATATATTGCCTTGCTAATACTCTACTGTCGATTAAAAAAAAAAAAAAAAAAAAAAAAAAAAACCCATATAAAATATTTATTTAATTTTCTCCAGCGCCATATTTATATTTTCCCACTTCCATTAATATATTTCTTATGTATATTTAATTTATTTTTCTTTACATTTCAATATAACACCCCATCTTATTTGATAGTAAATTTAGGCTTTAAATAGCACTAATTTACAATGAAATTAATTTGCTTGTCTATAGAAAACATAGAAACTGGTATTATTATTAAAATAATAATAATAATGCGTATACTTAGAATGGGAATGACTTAATTATCATCAATAAATAAATGAAAGGAACTTGTTTACTTTATGTAATGAAACTTTCTATCTTCTGGTATATTGATAAAATTCAAAAAACTTTAAAAGCTTTAAAAATAGTGGCGCCATCTATTAAGAAACAAATAACATTTTTTTTTTTTAGTGAATACTGAGCAAATTAAAATTATATAATAAGAAATAAAAATATAATTAATACGAGTATAATATTTAGAAACTGTGAAGGAAAGCAAAATCAGTATAATTTGATTTTAAAAAATCAATTATTTTAAATTTTTGAAAAAAATAATTAGTATAACAATTTTCTCTTTATTACTTTGAAAGTACCGATATTTGATATATATATATATATATATATATATATATATATATATATATATATATATATATATATATATATATATATATAATATATACATATATATATAATTTTACATATTAGAAGTTTTATACATGAGAAAAATAAAAATACTTTAAAATGACTGAATAACAGTAAAATTAACTAAATATAATGACAAAAGAAATGTACAGAAAGTATGAAGTAAAAATATAATGAAATGAGACCATGTAAAAATGTAATAAATAAGATAAAAGATCAAATAAACATATTATGAATTATTTGTTATAAAAAAAAAACATAAAAAATTAATATTTATTATATATTTAATAAATCATAACAATTATATAACAAACAATTTATTTATCAGATATTATTTGAATGAAAAAGTAATAAAAAAGTAAATAAAATAACTTGATATACTTTCACAATAATTTTAAAATCAGCTCATTTTGTAATAACCAAGTTCAAAATGATTCATTTTTTAAATTAGCGGATCATAATTTGGGATAAGTTAAATGGTTTAATTGAAATTATTAATGACTAAAGAATATATATATATAAGATATATATAAGATAAATATATCAAAATTTATACTTCCCAATATTCAATTATATATTTTACAGTTTTATGCTTGTTTCTATTGATGCTACAGCAAAATTGACTCCATTTCTTGGCAGACTTTAAACAATTTGAATGCCAATTAGTTTAAACAATACTGATTTAATGCATTTTTGACTAAAAGGTAAAACAAACAGCAAAGAATTTTTTGAAATCAAGGAATAATTCTTGGAAAAATTTTATTCACAATCTTTAAGTTGACATTGAATTTATCAAAATTATCTATTGCTGTGATAGTTAAATTTAATATACTATTTAGTAATACTTTTGCTAAGGCGAGAAACTAGCTAATCAATGGAAGGTAGCATACTGCTATATAACCAATATATGTGCATTCTTATAACAGACATAACAGCAGTCTTTAGCATTTTTAATAAATAGAGATTGAAACTTTTGTCCAGAATTATTATAAATGGGCAGAAGAAATTGTAAATCTTTTTTCTTTTTTTTTTAATTTTATTTTAATAAAGTGATTATATAAAATATATCAATAATAAAATAAATAAATTATAAAAGTAATAAACATTTAAATAAATTAAAAATATAGCAATATGTTTTTTATCCTTATTATCAAATTTTTTTCTTTACTTCTTATTTAAAATATACTCTTTCGAAAGGAAATAAAATTTTATTATTTCACAATATTTTTTTCTTTATTTGTTGAAATGTGCATTTTATATAATTACTTTGCTTTTGTAATTTTTTTTTTTCTACTTTTATTTGTTTGCTTAACAATTGTTAAATTTACATTAATTAGTTTCTTTACAATATAGCTGAATTCCTTTATATTAGATTAGTCCTTGATTCATGGCGCCATCTAGTGAACGTTATATCAAAAATAGATAAAACTTTAAAATTGTGTTATTTTCATATAATAATATTTTATATTTCAATATTAATTTAATTTAATACATAAAATAATTATAACTATTGTAGAAAAACCATTGTTATGTAGGTAAATGTAATATGTTGAATAAAAATATTAAGATATATTTTAAATTCTGGTAATTATTTGAATTCAATTTAGTAGACTTTAAAAAAAAGAATAACTGATATCCAACATTCATTAAACAATTTAATATAGGTTGTTGAAATAAATCATATAAAAGAGTTTTACTTTTTTTTTCTTTTTTAAAAATATTATTATTTTCTAAATAAATTTATTTCTCTTGTGGATGACTATATAAAAAACAATGTAAGAAAATAAAATATAAAAAAAAAAATCTTATGGATAACATTGAGCTAACTAAACTAATTGCAAATATTTCGTAATAATATCATTTTATAATAAACTATTTAATTTGAATGAATAGCTACTGAAGATTTAATTCTAATGCTAAGCTATGAGAAACTAATTAAAAAATAAAAGCAATTTTAATTTTATTCCAGGTTTAATGCATTTATTTTACATATTTGAAGATGGTTTCACAAAATTCGCCAGTAAGATATATTATTTTTTTGTGTGCACAAAACTAAAAACTACAATTTTGTAAAATAATACTATATATTTCTGCATTTGGCCTAAAAATCACTAATGAGCGTAAGAGTTTACAATGTAATTATAATACTTTTTTTAAGAATTTAGTTTCATTTTAATGATTCCTATTATTATTCAATGCAATATCATTTTACTATTTAATTTCTTTATTCCTTGTGATTATGATCCCACCAAGTCAGTTGATATTTCACAATGGAATCACCATTTCTGTGAATCAATGTTAATCCAAAGTGACAATGCACTTTAGTAAGAAACTTTCCTCATAGATTGCCCATGTGAGGTTCACATCGTCATTCTCTTTCTCAAACACTATGAAGGGATTATTCTACCTATAGTTTTAACATGCCTCTATATAGAAAACTCTTTTTCTGTTTCATTGTTGAGTTTCGATTTGAGTTTTTCCAATATAAAAACTTAATCCGTTGTTCACTAGGAAGCTCCAGCTTTTTAAAAAAAAGTTAAGGAATTGTATTGATAGTAATGATAGAAGTAAGTAATAATTGTATTGATAGTAATGATAGAAGTAAGCAATAAATATATTGATAGTAATGATAGAAGTATAATAATGATGTATTGATAGTAATGATAGAAGTAAATAATAATTGTTTGATAGTAATGATAGAAGTAAGTAATAATTGTATTGATAGTAATGATAGAAGTAAGTAATAATTGTATTGATAAGTAATTGATAGTAATGATAGAAGTAAGTAATAATGTATTGATAGAAGTAAGGATTTGTATTGACAAAGAATTGCATTGATACATTTTATTAATTTATAATTAACTAACAAATTATTGAAATTTTCACCTGATATCAAATGAAAAATCAGTGACTCCCGCTCTAGGACCGGCATGCACACATCGCTGATGGTGAGGACTAGAATGTGAGAACACCACCCATAGAAAGGGTGTCGAAGAACATGTGCACCGTCATGTGGTCTTTGCTGCATACCACATCCAGACGACTCACGTGAGACTTCGCCCCTCTCTCTTCCACCAGGTTGTCATGGAGATGGTGCTGGTGGTCCTGAAGATAGAAGCACATTAACATCAATATATGTAAAGTATGCCATCTTTCTTTTGACTTAAGGTTAAATGCGTCAGCAATCAAGGTAAGCAGAACAACAACAAAAAAAAAAAAAAAAAAAAAGGGGAGGGGAGATAATACTAATCACGTTACCGGAAATGAAGTATGTTTATGCCACTAGGAATTAAGGTATTGTCAGAAGAAGAAAAGCAATAACGATTAGTTGTACAAAATTGCCATAAGTGAGTATATCTGTTACTCAGTGATAATTCTCGAAAAATGTCTGCTAAAGAATTTGAATTTACACAACAATTTGTAATTGATAAGCAAAATAAATTAGTGTAAATGCTCTAAATATATGCTCTTGATATCAGGGATTTGGACATAACAAATAACACATAAATTTTAGATTGTCTGAATAAAGATCTAGCCGTTTAGAGACAAGTTCAGAACACGGGGAAAGTATAGAAGAATTTACAGATTTATGGTATTTCAGATTTTATAAAGACAGATGAATTTTGTCATTTCTCTTTTCTTCTTTTTTTTTTTTGCATATTTAAGACTGACCAAGAAAACATTCACTTGTATGTGATGATTAACAGTGGTACAATTGGTACTTTATTTATCCTCCGGAGATTGGTTAACACTAGAAGAATCATTTCCTGGCTTTTCAAATGAAGATATTAAACAGATAATACACATATTAATATGCATAACAATAGAAAACATACATTACATTGCGATGTGTAATAACTGATACAGCATTCAATGTAAAAACTAATTATACATAATATATATACACTTTACTTTTATAAAATACAATATTAAAGATAAAATGGTATTTTCAAACAGTCGTATATTTTAAATGTCTTTCGACACCCTCTCCAAAATTATTAATTTTGAGAGCAAGCGTTATTTTATTTTCATGATATGAATCATTTGATGGTGTTAAAATTCAAAATAAACGTGTTAAATTATTCATTTTTAAACTTTATATAGAAAAGTTAGAAAGAGTAATACCAAAAAAAACATACAACTATCATAACGACAACCCTTCAACTTATAGTAAAATGACAATGTGTTTGAGAACTGTTATATAAATGTGATAAAGCATGCAATGTAATAATTAATTATATACAATATATATACTTTTATTATATATATAATGGGGCCAAGATACTGGGGCTTGGTGCCACAAAGATAAAATGAAATATTTTCTCAAATCTGCCGGAGCAGATAGTCTTAGCCCACCATGGGGCTGAATGAAGAATGTTGCGAAAGGAAGAAGACACCTATATATACACCAACCAAAACATTATGACCCCTGTCAATCAGGGTTGGCCCACCTTTTGATGCAAACAGCTTCAATTTTGGCATGGATGCCACAAGTCCTTGGTAGATGGCCGGAGACTTTCAAATTTTAATCACGGTTAAAATCCAGAATGACTAGTGGTGGTCTTGACTTTGAGCTGCCGTCCCAGGACATCCCAAATTTTCTATGATTGATATTCGGTGAGTTTTAACTGGAATTCAGCATCATGTTCCTGGAACCACTCCAACACAATTTTTAGCCTTGTGACAAGGGGAGTTGTCCTGTTGGAGCATTCCATTTCCAGCTGAAAAAACAAGGCCAAAAAGGGGTGCAGCTGGTCGAATTGATGTTCAAATCCTGTAGCTTCATGGTCTGCTTTACCACAACCACGGGTCCCAGAGATGCCCAAAGAGAACGTCCCCCAAAGCATAATGCCACCACCGGCCTGTGTATGACCTACTGTACATTGAGGGAGCAACTGTTCGCCTGGAAACGGCGTATCAACGGCCATCGGTGTGATGAATTTCAAACCGTGATTCATCTGACCAGGCAACTCTTTCCACTGATCCATGGGCAGTCACGATGTTCCCAGGCCCAGCGCAGGTGCGGTTGACGATGACGCTTGGTCACAAAGGCACACGAGTGGGACGTTTGCTGCGTATATATATCCAACAGTGTCCGCTGAAAAGTGTCTCCGATACTATTCTACTTGGCCCTATTGTATTGGGCTGTCAGCTGACCGAGTCTGGCTCGGTTTTTGCTTTGGTCTCCGGCGACCTTTTCTTTGATAGCGTGTGGACGTCCAACACCGGTCGTCTACTGCTGGTTTCATCGTTCTTCATCCACTTTGCATAAGTACTAACAACTGTAGATCGCGAACAACCCACGAGGTCGTGCAGTTTCGGAAATACTTGTTCGAGCCTTCGAGTCATTAAATCTGCCCTCTATCAGATCCGCGGCCTTTCCCATCACAATGCGAAGTAAGTGAAAGAATGATTTTCAGACTCTCCAGCAGCAGTTAAATACCACTTCCACCTGATCATGTGCTTCCACGTCATCTAGGTGAGTTCATTGTAAATGTGGGGTGGTCATAATGTTTTGGCTCTTGAGTGTATGGGTAAAACAAAGCAATTGATGGACGCTACATGATGGTAAAACTGTGAATTTCATAGAAGGAAAATAATGGAGTAATTGACCCATGGCTTCCTTCAATGTCAGAAGCCTTTCCAAAATTGGAATCGCCAAATTCTTGATGTTAACAAATAATTGATACCTCGTGTAGCTTTTGATCTTTGCCAAATTCTTGATACCGTAGAATAAATTCGCTTATTCCACAGCATTCAAGATTTTGGCGAAAAGTACAGTGCAGTAATCTGTAGTAGAAACAGTAATCGAGCACAGTGCCAAGGATAAGCAACCTCGATTGTTCATGATCTTCAAACTCTTGCTATATCATGCTCAGCCAGAGACACCAACGCTCACAAACTAAGTTAGTTGGTTTGTTTGTTTATTAGTTCGATCCCCGAAACCAAAAAAGAAAAATGTCGTTCGGGATAAATGAATATATTTTATTGTAAAGTCAGTTTGTGGGAATTACGTACATTAGGATGTGTATAAAAGCAGTTTGTATGAACCATGTGAGCTTCTGGAAACGACGGTGTTATATATTTATCTTTCTGTGAAATTTGTTATTTGAATTCAATTTTACTCGAGTTGAGTGATTTACTTTAAAATAAATAAAATATTGCAAGTTGTAAAAGTTTATTTACGCTGCTTTTACACACATCAGACACATAATTCATATGACCACTAAACTGAATAAGGCATCCAAACAGACAATCGATAAACGGACTGTTCAGTATTTATTTCAACTTTTGGTTTCTGAGATGAACTTCGAGAGCCTATAGACGGCGACAGTAAAACGTTTCATTACATGCCCCATTGATTAATGTCTTGCACCAACCAGAGAACCTGAATGAATCATAGAAATTTGATAACCAATTGTTTGATATGACGAAAATAAGTAATTTAATAGCAAACGATTGGCCAAGAAAATGATATCAGATTCCTAAAGTTGCTGAATAAAACTTCCAAATAGACTGTCTGCAAACAGACTGTACAGTATTTACTTCAACTTTTGGTGTCTGAGATGGTATGGCCTTATGACCTTCGAGAGCCTATAAGCGATGACAGTAAAACTTTTCACTACATGTCCTTTCATTAATAACTTGCATCAACCAGAGATTATCATGAATGGACCATAGAAGTTTGGTAGCCAATTGCATGATGTGACCAAACTAAGTAATTTGTTCGCTAAAGATTGGCCAAGAAAATGATATCAGACTCTGAAATTAAGTATACTTCTGAAAAGACCTGCAAGCCACATCATCCATCGCCAGCTTCCTTAATTGATTTGTCGGAAATTTTAGCAGGCGTTCACAGGTCATTCAGTATTCTTGGTCAATCCATGTTCTGTTGTGGGATAGCCGTTATCAAGACCAATGCAGTAGCAGCTCATTACTAATAAAATGGCGTTTAAGAGCATTATCCTATGTTAAATGAATGTCACTCTTTCATACTATAGTATTACTATATCACTCTTTCATACTATACTATACTATTACTCTTTCATACTATACTATACTATTACTCTTTCATACTATACTATACTATTACTCTTTCATACTATACTATATTACGACGAATACATATGCAGGAATTCTAAAGGATTATTTCGCTAGAATTAATAAATTTTAGAAGGTGTTATCGATCTGTTAAATCGACACCATAATAAGTCGCCATGACTCTCCTTAACTGGTCATGGCTAGTGTAGCTTTTATAATAGTAATAATGATACTACTACTAATAATAAAACACTCGTTAAGCTTTGGTCTTTATAACTGGACGATGTATCATTACACATCTCCCAGTTATAAAGTGAGTGATTTATTGAGGTAGACTGTAATTAAAAGGAAAATAATTTTACACCCAAGCAACTATTCCATTTTTTAAACATTTTAACTGCATGGCATGCAACTATGGCTATGTTAAGAACTGCATTGTATTGTTGTCAAATACTATATTTCAATTTTGGCTGAAACTTTCAATTAGTTGATCGTTCTATAAAATATATTCCACACTAAATTTTACAAATTACTGAATGATATATGATTTATCTAAATAAGTTAATCGAAAATTTTTGTATTTCAATCGTTTTTAACATTTTAACTGTATGACCGCAACTATGGCAATAATTTTAAGAACTACATTTTAGTAATGGCAAATATTGTATTTCACTTTTTGTCTTAAAGCTTTCAATTGGTTGATCTATCTATAAATATATTCTACTACACTATTCTATTAAATTATACAAATTACAGAATGATATGATTTTTCTAAATAAGTTAATCAAAAACAATTTTTGCATTTCAATCGTTTTTAACATTTTAACTGTATGGCATGCAGCTATGGCAACAACATTAAGAACTACTGAAATTGATTTCCAAAATCAATTTTCCCAAATGACATAAAGCTTTCAATTAGTTGATCCATCAATAAAAATATTCTATATTAAAATGTAGAAATTGCAAAATGATTCGATATATTTTCCCAAATAAGTTAATATAAAAATTAATTTTTGCATTGCAATTTTTTTTTTTAACATTTTAACTGCATGAGATGCAGCTATAGCGACAACATCAAAAGATATTATTATAAAATGTTTCATTTCACTTTTGAATTAAAGATTTCAATCAGTTGATCCATCTATAAACCATGTTGTACTTTTAAATATACGAATTATAGAAGGACATAATTTTCTTAAATAAAAGATATTAAAAAAATTATTTTTTAACATTTTAACTACATGATATGTAACCATGGCAACAACACAAAAGCTGCCATACATTACACATTGTGTTTCACTTTTGAACATAAAGCTTTCAATCAATTGTTCCATATAAAACACATTCTATATTAAAATACACAAATTACAGAATTAAACTTTTTTTAAACATATTTTGAAAAAGTAAACTCGAAATATTTCGAAAAGCAATCAATGAAAAGTTAATAAAATATATGAAAAAAAAAAAAAAAAAAAACCTAAGATTCCACAAATTCATCCATGCATAATCATTTCAAGTGAAATTTATAAATTTTAAAATGATATTTTGAAAGAATTACTTTAAAAAATCGAAGTCAATTATTAAATGATTGGATTAAAATAAAGATTTAAAAATGTGATATGGCAGTGAGAAATTGCCTTTGGTCATAAATGATATGCAATTTTACTTTCTTAACAAATTTTAAAAAAATTCTATTTTGCATAATCCATTTTTTTTTTAATTTTTAAAAGATATCGAAAGAAAAATTGCATTTGTAGTGCATATCAATTATTGTTATCTTTTGAAGATTCAAATTCGTAATACAAATTTTCATAACATTTACTTTTCCCTTTCTTTATATAGAAAGTAGCCTTTTTTTTGTTCACATATAATTTTATTTTAAATAACTAATTTTAAATAATTGTTTAAAAATTTTTTTAGTGAAATTAAAATCTTGGCGCACATTATGTATTCTGTTTGTTATCAATATTAAATCATTGCATTAGGACTTTTAATTTGTATATAGTTAGAAAAGTATTGAATATTACAGGAATATTGAATATTGAAAAGAAATATTGAATATTAATGAGAAATATTAAATATTGAATGAGAAATTTGAATATTAAATATTGAAGAAGAACAATTTAAATATTAAATATTAGAGCAATTTGAATATTAGAGGAATATTGAATATTAGAGCAATATTGAATGTTAGAGAAATATCACAGAAATATTAAAGGAATATTGAATATTAGAGAAATTTTGTTTGCTGTAAGACTTACATTTTAAATATTACCCGTCACTGAGGTTACGTAATTTATATAATCAAATTAGCGCGGAGTTAATGCTAACGCTAACGCAAAACTTCTCTATTAAAAAACAAGCGGGATAATACAAAAAAATATTTAAAGAATATTAATAAAAATAATAATATTTTTACACTAATGGAAAAATTAAAGATCAAATGATGCCAAAAAATAAAATAATTGACTGTATACTCACAATGCAATAATCACAATGCACTTGCAGAAATCTCAAACAAACACGGAAACTTAACCAAATCATTTACCAAACTGTTAAAAGACGAAAAACTAAATTGAAATCCCAGATTTAAGCAACCACACTGTCAAAACAACAAACAATCAAAGATGATATTGGACCTTACCTTTGACATCCGTCATATCAACATAAACAGCTATCCCATTACCAACAAGCACACAACTCTCTCAGTTGATCACTGTGTCAACACTACGACAATCGGAAGAATTCGAACCCATATTCGTTCCAACCCCAAAATATCGAGCAAAAAAAAATACCGCCAACGTTCCAGAACTGCATTTTTAACGGATGTTTCCAAATTTCACACCTACTTCTGAATATCCAATACGATTTATTTTCTTCTTTTTCAATGTCAAGTGTCATTGGCACCAACGCGGTGTTCCCCCAACAAGTATTTGATGAACCCACGCTTTATCCTTCTGACCTAGACTTGGCCTACGCCTTCGTTAAGCATTTGTTGCTGGTAATGAAAACCGCCTGGCCGTGAATTTGGGGGCTGAGTGAGTTCACACAATTTGCTAATTATTGCTGATTTGAATAATAAGAGATGTTGCGTGGTAATTGGATTTAGAAAAGATTGGTTGTGGGTGAATTGGATTGGATGCTGTTCTGTAGCAACTGTCTCAATTTCATCGGTTTGAACTTTTGAATGTCTTACGTCAATAGTTCTCACCTTTGTTTTTTGTATTTTCTAGTCTCTTGTATCTTCCTCAATGTTTTTTTTTTTCGTAATTAATCGTCTAATGGATTAATATCATTTTTGAATACAGTATTCTTTACGGACAATTTTTTTTAACAAAAATCGACATCTGTTAGAGTTATAATCAATAAATTATTATTTTGTTTCCTCTTTTTTTTATTATAGACATTTAAGTATAAATTTAGCGATTAGAATAAGAAAAAAAAAATCCTCTGATTCTTTGACAGAGCATTTTAAAATTCCATACGATAGATTTTCGATATTCGTTCCAATTTTTTGGATGAATAAGGACGTTTTATTTAAAAGGTTTTGTTTTTCCCTCAATCATTTTTGGAAAAATAGCTTAAAGTTGTTTTTGACAAAGTTGGTTTTGTAAAACAACTGTAAAACAATATCTGTAAAAACAACTGTCAATTCTGAAAAAAAATAACTGTAAAACCATATCTGCAAAACAATTGTAAAACAATATCTGTAAAATAATTGTAAAACTATCTGTATCTGTAAAACAACTTAAACAGTTGTAAAACTATATCTGTAAAACCACTGAAACAACTGTAAAACTATATCTGTAAAACAACTGTAAAACCATATCTGTAAAACCATATCTGTAAAACAACTGTAAAACTATATCTATAAAAACAACAGGAAATTGCGATGGAATAACTTTTGTCATACTTACAATAATAAGAGTTTACTGGTATACGCCTTGGAATAATTCATGGCAACTCAAAATACTCGTTTTTAGACTTGAATTAAAAAATTAATTTTCGTACGAGTTTACTCGTGGTGTTATGAAAGGGTACAAATATCAGATGCGAATATACTAAAGATAATTTGTAAAATGATTAAACTTTCACAATAGTTTCGATATTTTATCTAATTTATTTTCTAATAAAAATACTTTAGTTGACACTTTTTATTAATAATTAAGTGCATTAAGCTTGAGAAAGTTACTTTCATTACTTGAAGTTCATTTATATTCAGAAAAATAAAGCAGAATAGTTCTGAATTTTATGCGATAAATTTTTTAAATAAAATTCAATCATATTTAAAGTTATTTAAATATTTGTTTTTAAATCCAGAATTTAGGAAATGAAACCATAAAAGTTATAAAAAATGTTGTTGATCAACTTGTGGCCTGGAGGTAAAGTATACAGGCACTGTGCGTAGGACTCAATTTTTCATAGGCGGCGGCGATTGCAATCACTACTTTCAGATACAAAAGAGATTCGGTGGCAATTGTGAGAATATATATCAACAGCCGCATGGTGAGTATTATCCGACATTTCCCCGTACAACACATACAAGTAGGGTTATTACCCTTAAAAGTTCTCACGTAATGCAATCCTTTCCTTAGGTGGACTGCTAGTGAAACACAAGAAAAAATGCATGTTCATAGCAAAAAAAATCAGCCCAAATTTCAATACTCGGACTCTAAGCACTTTTATTGTAACTACAAGCACTACATGTATATATACATATATTTAAATTAAGAAAAACCCTCGACTATATATCTGATGTTATAATTTATTCTCTCAGAAATAAGGTTCCAGTTGTCAAAAGAATTAGCGATTCAAAACATGATAATTGGATAATTAATATATAAAGCAATTTAAAAATTAAACTATGCAAATAAAATTTTCGCATACTTTATATGAAGAAAAATATCAAAAATTGATAATTAAAATAAACGCGTCACAGCGTGATGGGCAAGATAGGTACCAAAATTACTTTCTAAATACTACATTACGCGCTGGCGCGTGATGTGTACAAATGAAACGAAAATAATGAAAATGAATGAAAAATGCATTATTTTTGTAACTTTATCAGTAAAAAATAATTGCAATTATTTTTAAGTTGGTTATATTACAATGATATACAATGCGAAATGTCTTAGGCGCCTTGGAGGAATGAATTCTTTATTGTTGTTTTAACTAGTATCACTGGGTACTCGTCAGAAAGCTCTGACGACAAATTTGCAATTTCATTTTCTGTTAGAGGTTTATTAGATTGTATTTTCTTTTTTTAGGGGGGTGAAGGCCTTGCAGTACTATCGGCTCTACAACTCATATTCTTCTTACATACCCATGGTGGACGATTGCATCTGCCTACTTGCAGTTTTCGAGGCAAGAGATGTTTATTTTTACGGAAAAAAAGGGCTTTAAACCTAATTCAATTTTATTCTAAGTCATATTAGGACGGTTTAAAGTGGATTCGAAATACAAACATCCATGCCATCACCTTATATTGTTCTTCATTGGTGCTACAGCCCCATTGTGAGCCAGGCCGTCTGCCTACTTGCAGATTTCGAGATAAATATGTTTTCTTTTTACGAGGCAAAGGGTTGTCAGCCCAACGCCCAGCACTCTAAAGTCATATTTGAACGGGACCTACGATTTAAGGGGATTCGAACCACTACAAACACCCATGCCATCACCTGAAACCTGTGGCAATAAGCCAGAGCGTTTGTCACTACCATGAACCCCAAAGATTTTTTTAAATAACTAAAAAGGTCTAAATTGAACATGTCTTTACGAACTAAATTTACACGCCAATACAAGGAAGCATACCTAACATATATTTCAGGTTGAAATAGAGAATAAATGTTGCTGCGTTAATGTTTCATCCTCCTCAAATGCGTGACTGGCTGCTGAGACCATTTCACACCATGTGCTGGTGCGTGATTGGTTATTTAGCGTTGACGCCACATTTTTCACTGGTGCAAGATTGGCAGCGAAAGTGTTATTTGAAATGAAAACGAGTTTACTCCTGCCCAAAAACATACTAAAAGACCAGCGTTATCTAAGAAATGCCGTGACCTTGACTGGATAGCATATATTTAAGTGATACAAAAATAAAATTCTTGAACAATTATAATTGCTCCTCAAAAGATAAATTTCAACCCTTTTTCTAACTGCGGATTCTTCATTGGTTTTCTTTTAAAAATTTGATTCGAAGGTACCATTTTCATCTAACTTTAATTAAAAAACCATTTAAATGCAGTAAAATATATTTAAAGATTAGATCTTTTTTCCTTTTTTCCCAATCCCAAGAGTTTTACCTCTGTCTGTTTTTAGGAAAAAAAATGAGTAAATAAACGTAATTCAATTTTATTTCTACCTATAGCAATGATAATAATTTAGCAAAATGAAGATTTTTTTCTTTTTTAATTCAGCTGGCAAACACTAAGAAGTTAATCTTTACGCCAAAAGCAAAACTGCACCGCTTTAACTCATTTAGCACTACCCAGGGGGCAAGTGAAGCTTGAAGATAATCTACGGACGCGAAAAAACACTGCCCCCACAACACCTTACAATCACATTAGACCGCGACTTACGGTTTAAAGTGGATTCGAACCACTACAAACATCTAGGGCAAATTTCTTCGAACCCGAAAACTGTGGCGGTAGGGTCCAGAGCTCTAGCCACTCGGCCATCAGGCCCTTATAAAAAGTGCCTGTTTTTATTGGGCATTCTATTCAAAATTGTTTATAAATTAAATACTTAATACAAAAGGCCAATCTTTGATACGAAATATTAAAATATCACATCTAAAAAAAACGATTAAGAAAATAAAATCATCAGTAGATGTACAGCAATAACGAAAACTTTTTTTCTAATACTCGTTGAAGTATCAGAATTCTTTATCAGGAAAAAAAAAACATTGAACATTGACATTGAACTAATTTTACCGGTAATAATAAATAAGGAAAGACGGCTCATAAAAAAAATAGAAATCAGGAAGTAAATAAATAAAAAAAATTATTCGGGTTAATGTTTCCTCTTCCTCAATTTATTATTTTTTTTTCATATATTCGCCTTCATTTTTTTTTTTATATGAAGGCAATTTCATCCATCGTTTTTCTTAATTAGAGGATTTTTATTAAACAAACAAAAATAATTTTAAAAATAAAAATAAAATTTCCTACAAAACAAGCAAACAAATATAATAATGAAAATAGAAATAGATGATTTATTTAACTCAAAGTAAATAATCGTCTGGGCCGATATGCAGATGATTATTTACTTTGTTAAAAGAAACCTGCGGTTACACATAAAATTTAGAATTTATTGTAAGAACAAAAAGCATAACAGCAAATTTAAAAAATAAAAATAAAAATTATAGAATTTCAAACGATTTTTTTTTTCTTGAAAAATATCGTTTTTCACTTTGAAATAAAATTTTCTTTGCTTTCGCCAGACGATCTTTTAGAACAATTTTAAATTATTTAATTATATAATTATTAGCAAGTGAAAGAAATTTAAATAACTATTATGAATAAAAAAAGTTCTTAAAAGAAATTAAAATAAACCATAAGAATAATTCGTAAAAGTTTTTTTAAAAATTTAACCAGTAAGAAACGTTGAAAGTGGACAAGGAAATGAAAAACTGATCAAGGACACAAAAAACTTAACTGCCCAAAACAATAACAATATAATATAACAATCATTTTTTATTTTTATTTTTCATCATATATATATTTTTTTTCAAATTTCTTTCAATTTTTTTTAAATTTCTTTCATGTGCTTTTATAAAATCGTTTGAATTCTGTAGTTTTTTTTTTTTTTTAATAATTTTTAAAAATTTCTTTCACATGCTTTTTTATAAAATTGTACCATAACTGTATTGGTACCATAATAATAACAATTAATTAATTTACAATACCCATAATTGTATGGATACTATAATAATAACAATTAATTAATTAAAAATACCCATAATTGTGTGGGTAAACAAAACAAATTAATTAATCTTATTCTGATACGAATTCAAGATTTGTGAAATCTTTTTCTCCTTAAAATGATTCAAAAACTCTGGTGCTCAGAAAGAAGAACATTGCTATTCAATTATTCACAAAGAATATTGAAAAAAACTTTTGCAGCAACAATTGGAATATTTTATTGTTTTCTAATTATGATTATGAGGCAACAATAAAAGTGTTCGTAATCGCAGAACTGTGCTGAAAATGGCTACAACCATAAATAGAGCAGTTCCTCCCACTTTGGAAAAAGAGCGAAGAGTTGTCGATGCGTGCCTTATCCTCTCAAACCTTTGATGCACTTGCAAAGGTGAATCCCGTATCCGGTCGGATAAAATGCCTTATTTGACACTCAAACTGAAGCCTGGCGACCTCATTAAATGATTCAAATTCTACTTAGTATCAAAAGAAACCTGCAATTTTACATCGGGTTACGAATATAGGGATTGGGAATATTAGGTAAAAATAGATATCTTTATTATCCATAAAATATATGGGTATTGTTTTGGGGAGATTGGATCAGCGATGTCCTGGACCACTTTCAACGTTTCTTATTTTAAAATTTTTTTCTCGAACTATTATTACTGGTTTATTTAAGTTTATTTCGCCTGATTTTTTATAATATCGTTTGAATTCAATAGATTTTCTAATTTATTTTTTATTTTTATCAATTTTTTTCCAAATTTCTCACAAATGTTTTTTTTTTGGGAATTTTTTTGTGCTTTTTTAAAATCGTTTTTTATATTTTTGATCATTATTTTTTAAATTTCTTTTTATATGAAATCGTTTGAAATTTTTTTTTCATATTTTTGATTTCTTTCAATTTTTTAATTTTTTTTTTTTTTTTTTTTTTTTTTTTTAATTTTTTTTACTTCGTGTGCTTTTATAAAATCGTTTGGAATTTATATTTTTATTTTTTTTTTTTTTTTTTAATTTCTTTTTACCTGCTCTTTATGGAATCGTTTAGAATTTTTATTTTTTATTTTCATCATTTTTTCAGAAATTTCTTTTTTTTTTCTAATTTTTTTTTTTTTAATTTTTAATTTTCTTCATGTGCTTTTTTTTTTTTTTATAAAATCGTCTGGAATTCTATATTTTTGATCATTTTTTAAAAATTTCTTTTAACCTCTTTTTTATGAAATTGTTTAGAATTTTTTTATTTTTATTTTTCATCATTTTCAAGTATTTTTTTCTAATTTTTTTCACGTGCATTTTATAAAATCGTTTGGAATTCTATATATTATTTTCATTTTTATTTAATCTGTTTTCGATTTCAGTTATGATTGATAACTGATGAACATAATTTATTGCGTGTATGTAATTTATGAATAGTTTTTTTCTTTGTTTGTTTAAGATTACTTTCTTTTTCTTTTTCTTCATTTGTTTTTCTTACATTAAATTATAAATTTTTGAGTAACTAATTTATCGGTACAGCCGATTTAATTTTTCCTTTTAATGTATCAACAATAACGAAATGCAAATAAATTTCGATAATATTTTTTTTTTAACAGGTAATGACGATTTACATCACATCATCATGCTATGTAAAATATAAAAATTGTAATTATTTACAACGATAGAAATTGCAAAGGTTGTGAAGGATTTTTTTATTACTATTAATATTAGTATTAAAATTTAAATTTTTATTACTTCAATATTATTTAAGATTATATATTATGAATTTAAAATAATAAATTAAAAGTGCCCGACTCGAACTCTAGAGGTAAAGGGACAGTTATATTAATTTCTAGTGTTGTAAAATTCCAATAAATTGAATGTCGAAATGGAAGGAGATTCTTCCGATTGGTTGGCTTCTACTACGTTAGATTTTAGTATCCTGTGGAAATCCATCTTTAGCGTGTAGGAAAACTCAAGTTTGAGTCTGCTCAATGTTTATTACAGTTATTGCGTTCGGAAACGGGAAACTCGTGATTGACTCGTCTCTTATTGACTATTGAACAGCTTGATGGAAGTTTACAAAGTTTTCTCTTAGATGACATGTGAATGGGGCAGTAAATGGAAAGTTCGCGATGCATATTAGTGGAACATGAAGTTCATTGATGTAGAACAAAATAAAGCTTAAAAATATTGATTACACACCTCATTAAAAAAATTTGGACAAAAAAAAACAGGAAAAAATTCAAAAAGTCAAGCATTTAACTGTTTTTAAGGGAATTTTCTCAACCTTTATAAAATTCCATTAATAATAAATTAATTTTAATTATTAAGTTAATTAAACAGTTAATTATTCACAACAGTCCCCTAAATGACAGTATAAGTTAAATCAATCTTATATAAAAATTTTGAAAAAATAAATAATTTTATTTTTACCATTAAATATCTCTATTATTTATTTGATTACATTTTTAAATTTTCATATTTATCACAATTCATAAAAAAAAATAACTCGTGATAGACTTCCTAAATTAATTTATTCGTCTGTACAAAGCTTGTAGACAACATATGAATTAAAATTATTATAAACAAGATTCAACAAAATTGTTAATGAAATTGTTTTCTTTTATGATTAAAATTCTTTACAAAGTTATTTTCAATACATGCTAAACAACGGGTCTCTTAAATATTTTATTTTCCTAATGCAGCTGGTAAATATTTAGATAGTTACCGTTTATACCATAAGCAAGGGCGTCACCTACATTATTCATAGCACTAACCAGTGGGTGCATGCAGCTTGAAGATAAGCTACAGATGCGGAGTAACACTACCCCCGTAACGCTCTACGATCATATTAGACCAGACCTACGGTTTAAAAACGGATTCGAATCACTACAACCATGTGTCATCACTCGGACTCGAACCCGAAACCTGTGGTACCCAAAGCTAGCCACTCGGCCATTCAGAGCCCTGATCTTTTAAATATACAAAACATAAAACATATAATGCATAAAAGAGGGCCTGAATGGCCAAGTGGCTAGCGCTCGGTACCACAGGTTTCGGGTTCAATCCCGGCGGCGCCATGGATGGTTGTAGTGATTCAGAAT
>BPLR01011182.1:0-13612 GCA_021605095.1 Caerostris extrusa
AAAATGACTTTAAGAATGAAATGAATTTAAGGCAAAAAAAATTTGTTAATAGAAATTTTTTGCATACCGTATTTTTATAATACGGTATTTTTTCTCCCTAGCTCGCATGCTCATAGGAAATTGCGCATGCGTATCTGTAATAATATTTCCTATGAGCATGCGCGCTAGGGAGAAAAAAAAAATACCGTATTATAAAAATACGGTATGCAAAAACTCTCTATTATTACGTACATTTTCAAAGTGCTAAATATTTCACGAAACTGTGATTGAAAATTCTCACTTTGAGATCATGTGAAGATTCGAAGCTTTGCTTTTACAAAAAAAAGAGATTCGATGGCGATTGTGATAGCCTATGCAAGCATCGACATTTGAATTACCAGAATAAATATAATAGAAAATATGTAACTATACTATCATAAAATAAAATACTATACATAAATAAAAATAACATTGAGAATGAAATGAATTTAATAGAAAAAGACTTGTAATTATTACGTACATTTTTTTCAAAGTGCTAGATATTTCATGAAATCGCGATTGAAAATTCTCGCTTTGGGAGATGATGAAGATTCGAAGTTTGCTTTCATAAACAAGGAAATTCAATGGCGATTGGTATAGTTTGGGCGAGTATTGTCATTTGAATAACCAGAGTAAAAAATAAAATAAAATACCTAACTATACTATCATAAAAATGGGCCTGATGGCAGAGTGCGGGTTGGGGAACGCTCTGGCACTCGGTACCACAGGTATCGGGTTCAAATCCTGGCTTTTGCCATGGGTGTTTGTAGTGGTTCGGAATCCACTTAAAACCGTAGGTCCCGGTCTTAATAGGGATTGTAGAGCGTTGCGGGGCTTTGTTACTCCCGCGTCCGTGGCTTATCTTTAAGTTACACGCGCCCCTTGGGTAATGCAAAGTGAGTAACGTTAAAAAAAAAAAAAAAAGAAAGGGCCTGAATGGCCAAGTGGCTAGCGCTCTCTGGCGCTCGGTACCACAGGTTTCAGGTTCGAGTCCCAGCGGTGCCATGGATGTTTGTAGTGGTTCGGAATCCACTTTAAACCGTAGGTCCCGGTCTAACAGGATCGTAGAGCGTTGCATGGCCATTGTTACTCCGCGTCCGTGGCTTACCTTCAAGTTTCACACTCCCCCTGGGTAACCCAAAGTGAGGTAACGTCTGTGCAGCGCTTGCCTTAAGGCATCCAAGACCAAGCTGTCTAAGTGTTTGCCAGCTGCATTAGAACAAAAAAAAAACTATCATAAATTATATATATATATGACATAAAGAATGAAATGAATAGACAAAAACATTTGTAATTATTACATATATTTTCAAAGTGCTTGTTATTTTATAAAACCGCCATTGAAAATTCGCTTTGAGATCCTATGAAGATCCAAAGCATTGCTTTCATAAACAAGGAGATGAAGCTTTGACAGCTGATGTGTATAACATACACATATGGAGATAGCTTCAACGTTCATACACGTTTTGATGATATATTGTTGAAACGTACTGTTCATGTTCAAGAAACTTCATATGTTCTCAGAAGAAGAAATTGGGGTAGACAGATTGGGAGATCGTAGGGACCAACTAATAGCTGAATCTCGGACAATCTATCTAACTTTAAAAGTTGCATCGAATTAAAAATGTGCTGATTTGTATAATGATGCCGTAAAAAAAAAAATCATAAAATCCATAATCGTTGCTAATGATTGCTGTTTTTCATTCGTAATATTAATGCATTTTTGCTTGAGTTTGAATATATGTAAGTGTTTCGGACAATAAAAAAAATGTAAAAAAGAATTTCTTATTTAGGAAATGTGTTTATTCGCGCCATTTGCTTAGTGTACAATTGAATGAGGTCTTTACATTTCTGATGGAAAAATGAATATTTCTTTGTTAATTACTTTATGTACTCGAGTCGTGAAATCATAAAGGAAAATTGCTGTATTATTATTATTACATTAATTTTTAAAAATTTCCAAATCAAACTTTATAATTTCTTTACCAAAATCGTGCACTAGCATAATACACGTTGATATCTTTGCTTTCATAAACAGGGGAGATCATTGGCGATTGTGACAGCCTATGCGGGTATCGTCATTCGATTTACAAGGTTCTTTGACATTCCTGGAAATTCTTTTGAAATTCAGGACGATATGCTGGAAAGTCATACAGGTGATAAAATCCACCTTCTTTATCAGCTAAGTACTCTATGTTATGTGGAACATACATACTCTGATATATGGATAACTGCTATGGCAATGCAAATATGAAGATAGCTTGAATGTACATACATGTTTTAATGATACGCTGTGGATAATGTGCTGTTTCTAATGCATATACATATAGAATCGTGTTTTTATTCAACTTGGAAATACGGTTCGATGGATTCGAATATTTTTGCATCTCCTTCTTAAATCTGCATCCATATTGATTCTGAATTCGAAAAAGTGAAATAAGAAATCGAGTTCCTGGACTCAAGGTGACTCAAGGATTTGAGAACGTGGTTCTTGCAACGCAGCTGATCGTTGCGAATATACTCCGTAGCGACCAGTTTTGGCTTCCGGTTCTTTTCTGTTACGGTTATTTTTATCTCCAGGCTCAACAGTAACTTCGAAAAAATATTCTACATCATTTCTGAATATGAAAAATCCATTTCTATGTCAAAGAAACCGTGACATAACCTTCGAGACAGTTTCTAAACATTTCCCTTTCGAGCCTCCATCCCAAAACATGAGGAAGTAATAAAACAAGTTTATCATCAATCAATGTCATATTAAATTGGATATCTATTTTTAGAAGAAAATAGTGAATGACACAATTTTTACCAATATAAAAAATAGTTGATTATTTCAAAATAATTAAATATTGCATTTAAACTTCGAAAAATCATTAACATAATTTTTTTAATTTGCTTACAAATAAAAACAAACAAACATGATGCATTGCCGAAAAAATTCGTTATTAGTTTATTCAGAAATATCCATATAAGATTTTATAATAATCACATCAAATACACCTTTCACTCATAAATACATGCGCCTTGAAGTCCAATTGGCTAACACTCTGGTCTTTAGTACCATAGGCTTCAGATTCGAATCCCGGCTTTGGCATGGATGTTTGCGAGTGGTTCGGAATCCACGTTAAACTGTAGGTCCCGGTTTAATTAGCCCAAAACGTGCACAAGATGATAGTAGAGCGACAAACTCAACCTAAAAAACCCCTCAATACATACATGGGGAAGGATTCAATATCTTGATTGTTCTAAGAACTTTAAAGGATATCCTTGTTAATAATTCTGAAATAATTACTAAACGAAATGTCTTTCATTTTATTTCTACTTAGTTACTAATTGGGTATCAAATGTTTCGTAGAGTTATAATAGTCTATAGAGCTAAATAGACTCTAAAGTATCCATACATCATATTGTGACCATAAATAATAGCTTAAAGTCATATTATGAATCTAAGGTGCTCATACATTTTAATTATATCTAAATGGTTGTTAATTGGTTTGTAGAATTATAATTAAAATGTGAGCTAAATAGAGCCTAAGATTTCCACACATTTTACTTATTTTTACTTGGCTACTAATTGAGTACTAAATGTTTTGTAGAATTATAATAGTCTACAGAGCTAAATAGAGCCTACGATGTCCATACATTTTGCTTATTTCTGTTTGGTTACTAATTAGGTACTAAATTATTTGTAGGCTTATAATAGCAGATAGAGCTAAATAGAGCCTAATGTGTCCACACATTTTATTTATTTTTACTTGATTTATTAATTAGGTACTAAATGGTTTGTAGAGTATAGCTCCTATAAAGCTAATAGAGTTAAGGCGTCCACACATTTTCAATACGCTTTTATTAGTTTCACCTGTATGTTTGTTTGTAACTGACTCTTTGGGCTCGATTTTTGCCCTACTTTAAGCTATCAGATTTAATTTAAAAGTTGTAGACTTATCAAGGACACTAAAATATTTGGATAATTTTATTATCTCATCATGATTAGGATCGCCAGGATTAGTGATTTTATTTTAACTTATGAAGAGCAATTTAACCCATGTAGAATGAAAGTACCCAAGACATTCAAACCTGCGTGGGACGGTGGCACAACGGATAACGCGCCTGACTACGAATCAGGAGATTCCTTGTTTGAATCCTGGGTGGCTCGACCTATTCGCATTTAGCCTTTGTTTCACTCACAATTAAATTATTTTACGAAATATAGTTCCGGTCCTCCGTACCAGGACCTCATTTAAATATTATGGCTTAAAAGAACTAAAAAACACGCTTTTAGAGGGAATCAAACTAAAAAGTAAAAAATAATTGTTGACATAAGAATAAAATGACTGACGAGAAAATGAATGTCACTGTTCTAAAAGCGTGGGGTGCTCGATATCAATCGTTATCATTTTTCACTAGTTTCATTCCGAAATGCAGAGTTAGTTGAAAAAATGTCATACAAAGCACTCACCCTTCCAATATTTATTTCTACTTAGTTACTACTTAGATACGAATTGGTTTGTAGAGTTATAATAGCCTATAGAGCTAATAAAGTTATAAAAAGCAGCTGCATATAACCGCAAAACAGTTGCGTTCTCTGCAATGGCTTCTGTTGGAGTTTCATAATTGGCAACTTCTAATTTTTTTCCTCTAGCCTTATTTTTTATGTTGTTTCCATGGACGAGGAAATATTTTGCGTCAACACCAAGAGCTAATATTGAGGGTATAACTCGCCAATTAGTAAACGTGCTCTAGTTCCGAGCAGCATTACTGCAAGGTTATTTTTTTTTTGTTGTCCATGAACTTTATTGCATGTCTTCATAATCTCAAAAAGTAATTTGTCTGCAAATTATTTTGGAATGTTCAAAAAACCTTCATTGAGTGGATTGACTCTTTAGTATTGATATTGCAGGCATTTTGAATGCATTATCCATTGGCTGACAGTGCATTAAGATGTTTCTAACCATTGGTGTCCACACTTTTTGATAGATATATATTTTTTTTACGCGTACCATATTCTACTAATGTGTGCGGCCGGATGGCCAATTTGGAGCGCTGTGACCTTTGGTACCGCAGGTTTCAAGTTGGAATCGTGGTGGTGGCACAGATGCTTGTGAGTGGTTAAGAATCCACGTTAAACTTTAAGTTAAGGTCTACTTAGACTAAAATGTGCACAAAAAGGACAGTAGAACCAGTAATCAAATCTACTAATGTGCGCCATAAACTCAAATACGCAGACTAAAAATGCTACCTTCTATTTTACGTGCCACGCATTTCTGTGTATACAATCCAGAAAACACTCAGTTTTGACATTGATTCGCTGTCACAATCACCAAAAAGACTCCTCGTTTTTTTTCCCACTATTAAATGTGAACTCTGAGCAAAGAATCGGTACTATAGAGGTCCCGTTGAGATAATCAAAGATGGTTTTTTAATAGGGTCCACTGATTTTTGATAAATTTATTATTAAAATTAAAAAAGACCTTATTATTTCAGTGGGCGAATTCTGAAAAGATCCCCACACAAATAACCTAATTAATTTCTCTTTCCTTACTAATTTCATCTATTTTCCTTAAATATCTATATAATATTTATGTAATAATTCAGTAAAAATATAGATTCGTATAAAAAAGTTAGGTAAAAAATCATTTCAGAACTTAATTAAGTATATTTTCGCGAGAGACTGTTGAGGTCCAATGTCACTTTTCAATATACAATTTAGGGCGAAATGCAGCAAATGAAGCAATTTTTTATGAGTCCACAAATGTGTTTGATCATCTTGCTTGCGGTTCATTTTATAATTTATTTTATTTTTTATCAATGCGTAGGTTTGCGGTTATATTTGCGTCAAGCTCGGCAGTGATTATACAGAAATAAAATGGGAATCGCCGGTAAAATATTTAGTTTTAAATAGCAGAACCTGGCATACGTTGACCTGCCGGAAAAATAATGTATTGAAGAAAAGTACATATCGCGAATATATTCTCCATGTTCCCAATATATTGGTATACTCATTTCCATGGATATCGTTTGAACGGTATCTAGCATGTAATACTGCAGCCCCATCTGGTGACAAGTAACAATAAAGTGTATAGCGCGAACTTATTTTCCATACTAGAACACATATTGTTACCATTGTTACCATTTTCAAAGCGATGGGTTGAACGGTATAGAAGTGGATAGACTGCACCACCCACTAAAAGTTCTCCTTTCATTGCTGATCTAAGTTAACTTTTGTTGTTTTCTTATCTCACTTGGTCGGCAACAACGTCTAGACCAAGTCTATGAATTCGTGTGATGTCATGGAAGGAAAAAGAGAGCTTCTGTTGTCATGAAGCACCCTTAAGTAGTCTGACTTGGCTACGTGACGCTGAAGAAGGAGGACATTTAGAGGAAACTACCCAACATTTGGGGAATTGCATGGGAGAAAACGCGGAAAAACTCCCACCAAATAGTACGACTCACGAGTCAAGATGCTGAACATCACAAATTCAATCCAAATCTCCTCGTTTTTTAAAAAAGTGTCAACAACAAGGTCACCAGTGGACAATGGAAAGAACATCAGCCTTAATACTCACTCACCAGCAGCGCACTTTGCCAGTGAGCCGTGAATGGGGCAGGTTAACTTTTCATAAACATCGGTATTCAGAAAAATCTTTCAGTACTTTCTAGGATACTATTAAAATAACAAACTTACTGACTTTGCTACTTGCTACTTGTTGTATCATTAAATGATGCGTCATTTAATTTTAACAGTCATTCTCATAATTTTGAAAAAAGAAAGATGTTGTTTAAACAAGTGTCGGGAGTCGGTTTTTAAATTCACTTCTAACTCCGTCTCCTCATTTATGCTTGTATCGGTATGAGCGATGCGATGGTGATTGGATACTTTATTGACAGCGTTGAAAAACAGTGGCAATACGTGCTCCACTTTCAATCCTCGACTCCTCGGCATTGATTTAAAGAAAACGAAATATCCTGTCACAGAGAGAAAGAATTGTGCTCTTCAATACCTTACCCAGGAGAGAGAGCGAATGTCTGCCTCGAAGGCAACACGCTCCCACTTGAGGACAAAACCTCGAATCCTTTATTCAATTTTTATGAAGGGCCTCCGCAAAAAGAGACTCTTTTCTGTTTAAAACTCGCCCTTCCTTGCTTGCGATCACTCAGTTAAAAGATTGGGCAACATGGAGAGAATGAAAAACATTTTGCCACTTCTCTTGCAATCTTTTATTTTTCAACCGATGTTTTTCTCTATTTGTGTAAAATGTTTCTCTCTGTTCTATTTAAACGTTATTTATTTTAAAATGGCGTCTTTTAGAGTAAGAGGTTTTCTTGTTAAAATCACTCATTTGTTAAATGATGGTTTTCCAAAAAGGGTATAGGTTTTTATTTGTCTGTAATATATTTGAAGATAAATTATCACATGAATTGTATTTGATTTTTTTTTTTTTTTAAATTTATGAAGAGCATTCGTGCGTAATTAAATTAAAAATAACTTTTGAAATCTTATTTGATAAAAACAAAATGTGGCTATATTTACATAATATGAAAATGTACACTGCCCAACCAGGTCGGGCAAACAGATTTTAACTGGGTGTGGTTGGGTTGAGATACTTGAAGCACATGTTGGAGAACTCACAGATTTATTTACACACACGAATGCAATTAGAGACACACCATATTTAACACATTTAAAGTCATATAATTATAGGTTCGTGGCAGAATTGCCCATCTAAGCCGAAAATACAAAACTTGGATACGCGCAGGGTGCGCAAAATGAACCTCAGCCCTAATTCTCACCAGCGGCACACGTAATCACTGAGACACGAGTGGGGCAAGTTAGCTTTTATAAACATCAGTACTTACTTGGATGCTATTGAAGTAGTAACAGCCTTTGCTACTGTTTGTATCATTGAATTATACAATTGAATTGTCGCTTTAATATTTAATTTTAACATTCCTTCTCAGAATTTTGAAAAAATAAAAATTATTTTAATAGAAGAGTTGGGAGTCGGATATTTAAAATCGCTTCCGACTCCGACTCCCCGTCTCTGCTTGCATAAGTATGAGTGATGCGATAGTGATGAAAAGTAGTGCCAGTACGTGCTCCACATTCAATCTTGCGACTCCCTCGCCATTGATTTAAAGAAGCGAAGAAATCCTGTCGCAAAGAGAAAGAATTGTCCTCTTCAATACCTTCCCCGGGAGAGAGCGAATGTCTGCCCTGAAGGCAACACGCTGCCACTTGAGGACAGACCAGCCGGGAATCCTTTATTCAATTCTTAAGACCCCTTTTTCATGAAGGGTCTCCGCGACTCTTTCTGTTTAAAACTCTTTCTCTTTCTGTTTCTCCGAGACTCTTTCTGTTTTGAAGCTCGCCCTTCCTTGTCTGCGATCACTCCAGTTAAAAGATTGGGCAACATGAAGAAAAGGAAAAACATTTTGCCACTTCTTTCGCAATCTTTTATATCTTTAACCAATGTTTTTTTTTCTCTATTTGCGTAAAATTTTCTCTCAGTTCTATTTAAACGTGTTTTATTTTAAAATGACGTCTTTTAGAGTAAGAGGCTTTCTTGTTAAAACCACTCATATGTTAAATGATGTTTTTATAAAAGAGTGTAGATTTTTAGTTGTCTGTAATTTATTTTACATAAAGTATCACATGAATTGAATTTATCTTTTTTGTTTTTGAAGACCCTAATTAAATTAAAATAAAATTTTGGAATTTATTTGATACGAACAAAATGAGTATTTTGGTTATTTTTACATAATATGGAAATATAAACTATAATATGCTGGTTTAGTTTAACTGGGTGTGGTTGGGTTGAGATACTTGATTTTGTTTGGTTTGTCGCTCTACGGTAATTTTTTGCACACTTTAGGCTAATTAGACCGGGATTTAGAGTTTAATGTGGATTCCTAGCCACCACAACAAACATCCATGCCACCTCCAGGATTCGAACAGCCTGTGGTATCAGAGTTCAGAGTTAGTTCACTAGCCAATTGGTCATCAGGCAGCTTGACACACTTGAGGCGCAGGTTGAAGTTTTATTTATTTACATACGCACAAATAACACATATATACAATTAATCACCACATACATACAATATTTAACACATTTAAAGGCTTATAATTATATATTTGTGGAATGTCTGTACTTCTGAGCCGAAAACCCGAAACTCGAATACTCACAGGGTGCGCAAAATATACTTTCTTTCCGGAAGGGAGTCCCGGCTAACTAGTGTTCCGGGATGCGCTAAATATATTTCCTCTTGGGATGAGAGACTATAAATTAAACGTTTCTTAACGGGAGGGCAGGTTGTGCTGACCATTTCTTCTGAACGCCAAAAGGGGGTGAGGCGCTCTTGCAGTGTATAGGAGGAAGCATAGTTACAATACAAAGCAACCATTTCTAATATGTGCTTTGTATTTAAAACTTGAAGTTCATCTATGAGAGAAAACGACCTCCGAGTTCAATATAATCTCAGTTCAAAATTTTTGTCTGTAAAAATATTTAACATACTAAATAAATAAAAAAAAAAATATATTAATATTTTTTTCTTTCAAATATTTAAAAAAAAATTTGGTGTTCTTCATTCTGCAAAATTTCGAAATTAAAAAAAGGATTTCATAAAGTAACAAATTAATTTTTTTATGTATTATTTTAACTATATTAACTTTAGGCCGCAATTAAATTAAAAGAATGTTTTGAAATTTTATTTGATAAGAAGAAAATGTGTACTTTGAATGTTTCTATAAAATAAGAAAATGTACACAAAACAACCGTTTGTAATATTGCTGACATTTATTATTTATTGTTATTCACCAACAAATAATAAATGTCAGCAGGATTTAAATGTTTTATTGTAAATAAGGAAACTTTTTCTTCTTTTCATAGGAGGTTTGAATAACCTTGGTTTCCAGACGTCTGATATAAATAGCGTGTGTAAATCTATAGGCATCTGTTTTGTCACGTTTCATTAGTAAAAAAAACTAAAGCAATGAAATTTCAAGTTGTGAAAAGGTGCATTTCAATTTATAGGTGTTTAATGATTTTAACATAAAATATTCTTTACATCTGTTGGATAAAAATTTATGTTATTAGTGTTAAAACAGTACATAAGTTAATTTGTTACATTATTAAATTAGTTTAATGCCGCCCGACTAGCGGCTCAGTGGCAACGCGAGCCTCTGGTGAGCATTGGGGCGGAGATTCAGTTCGCTATTAGTGCAGACACTGTCTCAAAAACGAGGAGACTCGATGGCGTTTGTAGTGTTCAGCACCTTGCCTCGTTAGTTAAACCGCCTGGTATAATTATCTGTATTGATACCTGGTATATATATGTATCTGTATATCTACTTGGTATACATACTGGCATATTTACCTGTTGGATACTTCGACCATGCGATATTGTCGGATACTTCACTCATGCGATACCCAAATGTGGGGTAGTTCTCCCTAAAGGCCATCTTGAAAGACACCGCCCTCCTCCTTCAGCGTCACTGAGCCCAGTCAAACTTCTACCTATGGGTGCTCCATCACAGCAGACGCTGCCCTCTCACCATGAGACCACACTGATTCTTGGACTTGCTCTGGATGTTGCTGTCGACCAAGTGGGATAAGAAAAAAAGAAAGAAAATTTAATACCGAAATCTTTATAAAAGTTGAAAATATTTTGAAAAGAGCATTTATTTTTTTTTAATGTGTAAAATAGTTTGAAAAACAGAAATTTTGAATTAATTTTTATTATGTATTATGGGAGCTCATTTTTTCTGACAAAAATGAACTTTAGGTTTCAAATACAAAGCAGATATTACAAAAGGGGTACTTTGTGTACATTTTCATATTTTGTAAAAGAAACCAAGTCGTTCAATTTGTTCATAAGAAATAAATGTTCAATTTTATTTTAATTTAATTATGGTCGAATGCTCTTAAAACATAAAAATAAAAAATAAATAAAAATAATAAATAATAAAAAAAAAATATAATAAATAAAAATAATGAATAATAAAAATAATATAATAAATACATAGTTTTTGCGATTTATTCATGTGAATTTAAATTACTGAGGAATGTATTAAATATATATATTTTTGAAAAATATCATTTAAGAAGTGAGTGGTTTTGACAGGCAAGTTTCTTATTCTTAAAGACGGCCTTTTACAACAGAACATCACAGTGACCTGGTTTGAAAATGTTAGGCAGATGAAAAATTGTATTTTCCAACAATTCGTCACGTGACTGCTTCTAATGCGGTTGCTATAGCAATGAACCTAAGATGCCAGAAGCAGCTGCGATGCGAAAACCAATAAATAAATCCAAACTTCTTAGAGTAATTTATTTTAGAAAATCATAATAATGATTGTTAGGATATTTTTCTTTACAGGATTTTGTTATCAAATAAAACAAAATACGTTTTATACTAAGTGGTTGAAAGCGTATTTTGAATGTAACATACATAAATATTTATTAGCAATTCGAAAACATTGTTGGTGAAAGCATTAATAGAATATGCAGGGTGATTATAATTAAAGTCCAACTTTCAAAATGCAGTCAAAAAAGAACCACTCGTCACAATGAGTTCAAATTTCAACTGAAGATACTTGAAGAAGGGGAAACTGTGCGGCATCAAAGGAAAAGTTCAAAGTGTATTAATAGATGGCACTGTAAGCGTTATAAAGAAAGTGAATTCGGCTACCAGTGATATTTTAAATCGAAATTGAAACGTATTTGGCATGAGTTGCACATTCAACCAACTCTAGTGTTCAAGGTGATTGATTGTTTCAATTTTTTTCACGGAAAAAATGACTACCAAGTCATTCAACAATTGTGACACCGTTAGTGGAAAGCCCATCCACCACGGCCAGGTCATACCCAATTGGATAGGAATAATCGGTGAATTTTTTTTTGATGCAATACCGTTTCTTCCTTCTTCAAGTATCTTCAGTAAAAATTTGAACTCATTGTGACAAGTGGTTCTTTTTTACAACATTTTGAATCTGGGACTTTTAAATTATAATCACCCTGTACTTTATGAATTTAACCGATACAGAAGTAGCTGTCCACAACATCAAACATTTATTGTGATTTATTCAACAGTTATTATATTTGGAGTTATTATAAGAGACTTTCTGGTGTAACATTTTTTATTGTTATCAGTATTTTTATTCAATTCATTCTATTAGCTCACACTCTCATTATATATATCTTGTTCACATTTTCAATCGTTCATAAAATACTTTTTATTCATCCACTCAAGTACAAATTAAACTTAAACTTATAGTGGATGACACTGGATGTGAATACAGTTTTTCGAATATTAATTCAGTAATTAAATTTAACTAATTAATTTTAGTTTTTTTTAAATTTAAGTTGCATGTACCTACCAATAGATGGCGCCAGATGCACTTAAAAAAATGAATGAAAATTATTTGTAAAGGACTTTCTGCAATAGTGAAAAAAAAAGTAGGAATTTACTTAAAATTTTTTTATATTACTTGTTTAATTTAAAGGGGCCTAATGGACGACTGACTAGATCTCAGGCACTCGGTATCATATTCCGGTGGTGCCATGAATGTTTGTGATAGTTCGGAATTCAATTTATATCATAGGTCCTAGTCTAATATAACTGTAGTGCTTTCTTCAGCTACTCGGAGCCAAGTCAGGATTCTACCTACGGATGCTCCGTCATAACAAGCTGCCCCCTCTTGCCCATCCTGAGTAGACTACTACTACTACTACTATACCACACCACATCACTGTGTCTAAAGCTGAGTTGCCTCTTTACAGTTAGGGAAATGATGTGGGGAGAAGTCTGACTGGGCTCTCTGACGTTCTACAATCATATGATACCGAGACCTACGGCTTAAAAAGTGGATTCCGAAACACTACAAACATCCATGAAACCGTCGGGTTCGAACCCAAAACCTGTGGTACCGAGAACCAGAGCGCTCGTCATTAGTCCATTAGTTATGTTATTATAACTAATGGCTACTCATAACTGAGTAGTAACATAACTGGCGGACATTGAGGATGAGTTAATTTAAATATCTACTCCCTTGGAGAAGATATCAACGATCGTATCAGGGATGGCCAACACAACACGCTGCCCGCCTTGAATATTTTCCGGCCCGTGAGATGTATCACACTTTTACAAAATATATTGATTTTATAATGGCCAAAGGAGTGAAAACCAAAGTGTTAAAAAATATTTTATGTGTGCATCCCTCTATTCAAACATTAAATGTCGAAATGATGAGAAAAAAATAAACTTTGATTTTAAAATAATATTCTTGCGAATACGTGACAGATATTGCCTGTTTTATTTATAAGTATACAGTTATGAGCAGAATAATTAATACATAAATTTTGCGAACTCATGATGAGCGTGCATCTTGAAACATCTGACATAACAGGTTCTATGTTTTACTTTAAGTGACCCCAGTGACGCAGTGACCATCACTAGTTACACAAAATTGATTGTTGATAGCAGGACAAATCACACTTTTAGTTCAAGTTTTAGCTCTTTTGGTGCAACTTACACCTGCGAATGGTTTTTTTCGAAAATGAAATTGACCAAATAGAAAACACGCTGAAACATA
>BPLR01011183.1:0-41916 GCA_021605095.1 Caerostris extrusa
TCCATCAGAACAGAGCAGCTCTTCCCTCCTTCCATGGGGATACGTACACAACAACAACAGCTATTTTTCCTTTGCACAATTACAGTCCCCTCTTGTTAAAATATTTTCCAAAGTTTAGCATCGATGTAGATGAAAGCTCACTTGAGACAATTTCAATCGAAACGAATCACCTGTTAACAATAACTGGGTGAAAAAGATCAAGCGGGAATTAACGCCTAAGTAGATAAGGATGTACACATGATTTGAACATGAAAAACCCAAGGTTTGTAGCAAATTCAGTTATATCCAAGCTGCGTCGCAGTGTTTCTTGCAATGCTACACCCAATTTTGGCCACATTCGCCCTTCCTAGTCCTTCCTAATTCACCAACAGATCTATCCTAGAATTATGAAATACATATATTTATAGGTTTTCTCAACGTTTTCTTTTTAGATTTTGGATTATTACATAATATGTATTTTATAATGGAGTGTTCCATCACAATTTCCTTTTTGTGTGGAATGCACGTGTAGAGTTTGTCATAAAACAGAAGCAGAGTAGCAACTCGAACAAGTATTTCTACATCATCATTCACAGAGCCCACGTTAAGACAAAATTTTTTTAAGTGTACGCCACTGTTGAAAATAAAGTGGTCGAATAAGTTTTTTGGCGATGGTTTTACTTTTTCTGGGCACTTCACATAAAATCTGCCACTTACTTTGATGATGCCATTGTCATGAAAAATAATGAAACTAATCCTATCACAAATAAAAATGGACGGTAAGCAATTTAAGCTTAACTTATTCAGTACTGAAATATATAATAAAAAAGATTACAATTATGGATTTCAGTAAAAAAATAAAATTTAATTTTGAAAATATAAAAAAAATAATTTAAAACACATTATACAAGCCATGCTTAATAATTTAGAAAATAGGAATTTACTTATTACGAAATAGTTGTGTTTTTAAATATCCACCTTAATGTTTTTGTATAGTTTAACCTTCAATCGCAATACTCAAATCATATGCACATGCGCATCGTGACACATTTATTTCTATTAAATAATAGAAATGCATTAACAAATTTTTCTGCAGTAGAGTTAAATAGTCTGAAGGATTACAACATACAAACATTAAATTTATTTTAAAGGCATTTTTCCATGCTTCTTTAAAAGCTACATGTGCTTTCATAACTCGAAAAACTTTCAGAAATGGACCTCTAATTGATCATATAATCTCTAAAATGTTTGGGAAGGCCTCTTTCTGCATTTAATACGCAAGTAAGCTGATTGGTAAACGAGGGCCCATCATTCGATCAACACACACAAAACGCTGAGGCATTATTTATCAAATAGTCAAAGTCGCTGTTGGCTTAAGGAAACAAACTATCTAGTCAGATAGTAACAACTTACAGCTTTGGTTTTATTATTTATCAGAAGAATTATTTCTCCATTTTTTCCAAAATTTTTCAATTTGTATTATAAATAAAAAAAAAGTCTAAGTACACATTACTTTCAAATCACTAAGTTATAGAAAGAAATATAAATATTAATGTAAGACTAATAATCATATTGTTTAAAAATGCATCATTTTTAAAATTGGAAAAGAAATGCGTTTTTTTACTCTTTAAATATATGAAAAAAATGTTTACTATTGTTGTCGATTTTAAATTTTTTTGTAATGGCTTTTGAACTGGTAAGCTTATTTGTAAATATTGAACAGGTATTTGAACAAGAAAAAAACAATTTCATTTCAAAATGAATATGAGAGATTTAATTATTGCACTTTCCTTATATACACATACTACCGTGAGAAACAAAATATTAACATAAAATTACATATGAAGTTTTCATGTTTATGTTTAGGTATATAAAGGTATAATGATAAAAGTTTAGGCTCTAAAAATTAGAACGAAATAGTAATATTCTTATTTTAAGTATAATTTTTATATTTTCTAAAAATATAAAATCACTCATTATTATTTTTTTTGATACGCTGATAAGACACTAAAATATTTTATATTACAAATAACAATAATTATTAATTCTAATTATTTTTAAGAATCCACCTCTTTTAAACCATAGGTCACGGTCTAATACGGCTTTAGAGCTTTAGGCGTAGTGTTGACAACCCTACGTAAAAAAAGATATCCTTGCTCCAAAAGTCTGCCGGCAGGCAGACAGCCTTAAGGGCTGATGATGGTGATGGTGATGATGATAATGAATTATTTTTAATATTCAATAGAAATAATTTCTATATAATAAAAAATTGCGCAGTTTTATTTAATTGGTTTGTTAAACTTTAGTTTTCCAATATATATATTTCTTGAAATTAACTAAGCAAAAGCAAAAAAAAAAAAAAATTTTTTTAAAATATAAAACAGAACAACAAGATAAAGCAGTGAAATAATTTTTTCCAGAATTCTCGGATGAGAATGATTGTTTCATTCACCAATTTAAGTTATGTAAGACACGTTGTATCATATTCCAACATTTTAATTCTGCCAATATTTTCCTAACAAAATTCCCCAAAGTATTATTTATTTCATTTTCTGCAGCCCATCAATATTAAACTTAATTACCGCAGAGAAATTAACAAAACATTAAATCGTCCAGACAAAATATTATTATATCAAATGTAAATGGCGCAATTGATTAAATTACATATTATTCGTAAAAAATAAAAATAAATCTAAATACAAAAACTAGAATAGAGTATCTAAAATATATGATTAAATTAATAGCTTTATTTTTTGGTTTACATAAAAAAACTTAATTAATAAATATTAATATTTCTTTTAAATAAATTACATGCGCATATTAATACCAATTTCTAGTTCACAATTATGACTTCCATTTAATGACTCTACTAGAATTGTTCCGAGTATACTCGTATAACTTAGTTGTACCTTTTCACAACAACACGAGTTCGTTTTTAAATTCAGAACAAAATGAATAGTTTGGGGGATCTCTACGGCAAACACGAATTCACTCGTTATATTGTACATCTGCAAACATTTTGTTCAGCACCCAAAAGATGTCCCGACTCGTGACACAAGAAAAGAGTGGCAACTAATATACAGCAGGGCTGAGGTTCGAACGTTCCGTTTCTCACTGTCCAGAAAATGAGGAGGATCGAGTGCGATTGTGATAATATTTGTTAAGCATCTCGCATCGGTGTTAGGCTGCCTTTTGAAAGTTTTTCGGGATTTTTCCTATATGGATACCATAAAAGTTGTCCTGGAAGGCACTGTTCACGCCTCAGTCGGCACTTTATTGCACACATGATACCTACTGATATTCCCTCCCTCCCCCTATTTAGTAGAGAGATTACTGTATGGGGGAGGGGGTGGGGGAGAAAATAAAAATCAACAATGAGCTTCATTTATTATAACTGCTGACATTTACTTTCCTTTACGTATTTTTCTCAAAATAAATCAAAAAGAACTTAAGTTATTTTTAAGTGATAATAGAAGCGAAGTATACTAGAAAGAAGGGAAAAAAAAAGGCAAAACTAACTCTGATTACTATTTTAAATATGATTCAACACCTATATGCAAAGAAGACACCCCTTCAATTTATCCAAACAATCTTTACTGTGTTAGGTTCCATCAGGATAGCATTACCAATCATACCTGTAAATCTATAGTTCCACGTTTGGAAATAAATGTGGGCTATTCCACACTATTCTATTTGAATGCCTCCCACACAAATTCTCCGACGTCTCTTCCATGAAATACTGTGCATTTGTGCTTTAAAAATAAGCTCTTTATAAGCGACATCCCAAACATTGAATGGATTCTTCAAGAATGTGGAAATAAACCTTGACATTTTAAGAAGTGCTCTTTTATTTTGAAAATCAAAAATGACAGTTCAACAAAAAAGGACAATATGAGCAACAATTAACTTTAATTTAAAAATGATATTCTTGCGAATATACAACATATATTGCCTGTTTTATTGATGAGTTTACAGTTATGAGTTTGCAGAATAATTAAAATTAGATTCTGCGAACTCATTATGTGCATATCTTGGAACATCTAATATTACAGGTTTTTATGGTTTACTTTAAGTGACCTCAGTGATGCTTTTTTTTAAAATGAAATTGACCATTAATGGACGCAACACTAATTACGATGAGCAAATACCCAAAATGAGATCTATTTGCAAAAAGCTAGGTGAAGGAGTGACGAAAACACATATCGCATCTAGTAAATGGAATATTCTAGAATGATTTCATTTATATTTATATATTTTTATATTTCATTTGTGTTCTATATTTCTTTACAATATGCGTTTAGTGTCATTTATTATTATAGTATATATGCTTACATGTAAGAATAATAGTAAACACAAAAACAATAACCCATTATTCTCTATTTTTCACTCTAAAAAATTAAAGTGTGTCTAAATCTAATAAGGGGGATACATATAATTTTATATGCCTTGCCCGCGGAGTTAGGATGCATTTCAAAGTGGCCAGCAAGATTATTTGGATTGGCCACCCCTAGGCTAGATGATAGTTCAACGAAAAAAGGGGGCTAAACATATTCAATGAAAATTCTTATCTTTTTGTAAATGTATTCTTTCAAAATCGAGTACAAAATTTAGTGAACAAATCTCTACAATAACGCATTTTTCCGATTTTAGCAGTAAAAAATTGTAATAAAATGCATATCAAAAATTAAATGTAAAAAACTTTAAAATGAATTAATTAAATTTAATGAATGAATTAATATTTGAAAAACTGTATTAAACATCCAGTGTCATCCACTACAAGTTAAAAAAAATGTATTTGGGCTCGGGAGTGGATGAATAAAAAGTATTTTATGAACGATTGACAATGTGAACAAAAATATATATAAGGAGGGTGTGAATTAATAGTAGGAATTGAAAAACTAACTGACACTTTTGTAAGTTAGTTCTATGTCCAACTATCAGTTCATAATGTAGATCGTGGGAGAGCAGGGGAGAATAAGCACCAATCATTTCACTATTACAGATATCGGCCTCGGAGCGAGACGTCTTTTGCGGCATTTTATATAGACCCGGGGCCAGAGATCAGGGAGGGCTGAACAACTCATTCCGCTCGTAATTAACTGCAGAGAGCGGCCCCCTGTCGCCCCCTGAATGCTTATCAGTGGGAATTTGAGGTTGCGCTCGAGGCCCTCAGATCGATAGACAGTCTTCAACCGAGATTTCTCGTACAAACTCTACTTTTCGAAGGACAAATCATTTGCATTCAGCGCAAAGCAAAATTTTCATATTGATAGATGTATGAATGTAAAGGATGGCGTAGCTTACATGCAATCAGTCAGAACCATTATGTACAATAAACTGTAGATGGAAAATACTTATAAGTATTGATAAATCTGAAAAATTGTAACTAATTCTCTTATCCTATTCTGTTTTGGTGGCCGAGTGGCTAGAGCTCTGGCCTTTGGTATCCTAGACTTCAGGTTCGAATCCTGTCGGTGGCATGGATGTGTGAGGGTTCGAATCCACTTTAAACTGTAGGTCTCGGTCTCTTTAGCATAAATTGTGCACAAGATGACAGTAGAACTAGAAACCCAACCAATCTTTTATATATTTCTTAAATATGCCTTTTCTAAAACGAATATGTATTCAAGTCAAGGAAAAGTTCAAATCATCACCAAAATCTCTGAACGTAAATGTGCATTCAAATATTCAAGTGTATGTCTAAAAAATTAATAAACAAATTTTTTTATCGACAGGTAAAAATATAGCTTATTCTATTTTGGGTGAAATATTTCTTTTACTTTTACACTGACTATGCATGATATTTTTGTCTACCAATATCTACTATTACTAAAAATAATGAGTAATAATAACCAGGTTTCAGGATTTAAAGGTCAGTATCTTGAAAGGTCAAAACACGGTTTACAATTCATTTTTCTAATGAAGGTAACGATATTTGGTAAAATTCCAAATAGAAATGTATCAAAATTGATTTCAAAAAATGTAGACAAAATTATCAAATGATCTATCACACCCATTTTTATGACACATCACTTTTTAAACATTGACTGAGTTTCAAAGTAACACATGCAAAAAGCCACAGAATATATTTATTTTTCCTGTTTCTTTTTATCTATCTATCTCTCTCTCCCCTATTTATATATAAATATATATATATATATATATATATATAACTTTTACCCATACATACCTCATGTAATGCAAATTATACTAAAAAGTGAGCTTTTTTTATATGTATCCGTAAAATTATTTTTTATGACAGTTTTAATTACAAAGAACTACCTTTTTTTTTTAAAAATTTTCAAAGATGTTTGTAGTTAAAACAATTTTTGAAATTGCTATAAATGTTTCTAAAAGCTCATTTAGGTATAATCTAAAAAAACGTATGATATGTAGTGAAAATTTCTAGCTTAGCGGATTGTTTAGTGAGGTAAAACATCCAGTACATGGTATTCTAAAATTCCATCACATTCGGACATGGCTTTAACTTCATCCACAGAAATTACTTTTGCGTGAAACAGATCGTCGGCTTTGTCATTTTCCGTGCTATATACCAGTTACTTCCTATAACCAAAGCAGAAACATCCAAAGCATGATAAGTCTGGTGATCGAGTAGACCAATACCCCCTATCACGTCCAAATCATTGTTGCCAAAATGGGAAATGTAAGTTCTTACAACATTATGGCTGGAATGGGTGAGGGCGTATAAAAGGGGTAGAGAGAGTTCAAAGTAGGCATTACCGATTTTGTTCCTCGAATAAATGGTATTCATTATATTTTACAACCTCGTATACTAGATGTACATCGGTTAACTCCCGTCCGTATTATCCGTTACCTATAACCATTTCGTCCAGCGTGTGAAATGAATGATCTGCGAGAAAGCTTACAATTCCTACGTTAGTGCAATAATATTTACTTCAATTTATTAGCATTCCAGATTGCTATACCATGGAAATTAAATTTTTCGATTGCTTGAAATCATTGCTATGTCATCGAAATTGAGTTTTTTGATTGCTTGACAGCATTGCTATGTTATCGAGTTTGAGATTTACGATTGCTGTGTCAACATTGCTATATGATTTCGAATAGTCTACGTGTATCTTACCTCTATCACAAGCTTGTACACTTGGTGCTGAGATTGCATAAATTATTTGTTGACTTTAAATTATCTGATTATTTTATTTAAAAAACGCTCACATCGCTTTGTACTAGTTGTGCCCGCAAAAGTGATGGCGAGATAAATGAAAATAAAAGCTTTATAAAAAGTAGTGCGTTTTACAATCCGCAGGATTGTTATATTTAGCATTTAAAGATGATATGTAATTTAATCCATATAATGTAAGAAGGATGAATATTCTACTACTATGTCCAAAAAGCAAGACCCATTTTCAATTTAAAATTCCCGGGGCTTATGAAACTTCAATTTTTTTTTCTGTTTTTGCTTGCTGGCACTGTCCTTGACATTTGTGTGAAATTTCACGTCAAAATATTCATTAGTGCTTGAGTTACGCTTGGCTTTGGGAGACGCTAAAACTGATTCCGGCGATTTTTGAAATGTCTGATTTAAGTGAGCAAAAAGAACTTGCATTAAATTTTTGTTTGCGGAAACGCATAGAATGTTGCAGAAGGCATTCGGTGAGCATTCCTATAGGAAGGAAATGTTTACAAGTGGTGTAAACAGTTCAAAGAAGGCAGAAATCATTGAAGACGAAGAGCCCTCTGGTCGACCCTCAACCTCAACCGACGAAGCTCACGTTCCAAAAATTAAAGATTGGATGCTTACAAACGGTCGATTTACAATTAGAGACCTGACTGAGGATGTTGGAATTTCAAAAGGATCGGTCCATTCCATTTTGGGCCTCAAACGCGTCAAATCTCGATGGGTATCGAAAACACTGAATGCGCCAGTTCACACTGCATTGATTCTTCGTGACGTTTTCTCCAAAATGAAACCCATATCGATCCAGGGGCCAGTAGTAGTATTATTTACAAATAATTAATTCCACTTTGGCTAAAAAATTATTATTTGTTTGCAATATATTCTTTGACGACTACAAAAAAATAATATTTGCAGTCATAGTTTTTTTAATGCCATGTATATTTGTAGTCATTGTAATTCTTGCATAATATGTAATTCTTGTCATAATATTTTTGAAAGAAGCAATTTCTTGCAATGCAATTTATGTATACAAATTAATATTTTAGTCAATATACTAGATCGCTAATATATTTGGCTGACTAATTTGGATTAATTTTATTCATACTGCTTTGTTTATACAAAAATAAGTAAATTATCCATAAACTAGCAGTTTGACACGAAAGCTGAGCAAACTTTACGAATTCTTTGAAACAAACTTCAAAGGCAAACAAATAATTAACCTTTCCAATAAATTGAAAATCCTTTTTTTTTTTTAATGTATTTCTTAACGAATTTAAAATTCTAATCTCTTTAAGAGAATCGTATTAACTGTATAAAAAGGACATAAGATCGTTTACTGCAAAGTTTACTCAGTGGTATGTCGTCAAACAATTAGTATCAACAGAAAATGAGAATTAATCTAATTTTATGAGCAGTAATCGCCTATGGCAAACGTGATCTTAATTTTTCTCTCAAATAAAAGGGATTTTGCATATCCTAAGTAGAAATTGTTGTAACTTATTCTAATATCAGTAACAATCAGATTAAATAAATTGTGAGAAAATATAATTCAAAGTAATAAAGGTTTAAATATATTTTTTAATTTTCTTGAATTTTATTAGATCTAGAACTAGACCGTTCGATAAGAAAGATTGCAATCGTAAATAAGATAATAGCATTCAATAACTTTATCTCATTATTATATATGAAATTGTAAAAGAATAATTTATACAATGATAGGTTTTGAAACTCACTGTGGATAATAAGGATTTTTAAGGATCAGTATTTTCAATAATTATACATTTCCAATTTTCAATTATAATTTTGTTAAATTTTCATTATAATTTATTTTAGAAGTCACCCTTTACAGTTTATATTTTAGATTTTAAGTGATACAGATGAATGATTTGTTAATAATGTTGACGAAAACGAAGCATAGATTTTTGTAATGAATTCAGATAGTTTTGAACTTTTAAAAATTTGTCAAATTATAGACGCTATTCTATGTTCTTTTTTTTTTTTTATTAATATCATTAATAAAAAATAAAATTATTGACAAAATAATGTTACTCTATGTTCATTTTTTATTAACAAAATAAAAATTTTAAATTCATTTATTATTTAAATTTTCCTTTACAAAATGTTATATTATATATATGTGTATGTATATAGGGTTATTATAAAAAAAATATTTTTTGATATATGAGTCCTAGCGATCTCATTAGCATTTCTTTTTGTTAGTTTCATTAATATCAATATATCAGTATCAATTTATGGGTCATTTTTTTTCTAATATGTATAAAAGTTCTATCAAAATAATAGATCACAAGCAGAGTTTAAAAAAATTATATTTTATATTTTTCACGAATACTATAAATTAAATATTTTCGTATTCTCAAAATCAAATTTTACAAAATTTCAAAACATTTGTTGTGATTTTTATAATTTAATTTTTTTACTATTTAAAAGAAATATTCAAATAGCAAATTTTATCATTAATTAACATAAATATTATACAGAGTGGTCATAAAAAAACCATTTAGATATATAAACCCCTGGCTATCATACCAATCACAGAAACTGAATCAGATTTTAATTTAAGGTATTTTGAGTTATGCGCTCAAGAATCACATGAAAGCAAACAACTAAACTCTAACAGTTCTAATGCAGCAGGCAAACACTTAGCCAATTGTCTTGGAGACCTTAAAGTAAGCGCTGCACCGATGTTACTCACTAAGCACTACCCAGGAAGAGCCTGTAGCTTGAAGATAAGCCACGGACGCCAGTCACACTACCTCCACAACACTCTACGATCCTATTAGACCGGGACCTACGGTTTAAAGTGGATTCCGAACCACTGCAAACATCCATGGCACCGCCGGGACTCGAAACCTGTGGTACCGGGAGCCCCAGCGCTAGCCACTCGGCCATTCAGGCCCTCATAAAACTTATTTAGAAATAATAAATTCTGTCTAGCCAATTTATACGTTTCCCCAATCTAATTTACCTTGCAAGGCATTTTTTTTTACTACAAATATGGAAGTTTTACGATTTTACAAACTTTTTAAAAAAATTCAGAATGTTTTTAAAGGAAGTTATTTAAAGATGCATTTGAAGTTCTATTTTTTTTATTTGTTTAAATCCTAACATGTTCATTCGTATAGAATTTTTTTTTCTTCAAACAAGCAAAGGCAATTTTTATTTTCTAAATTTAGAAATAAGTTACGGTTGAAAATTCCAATTTCTTTCCATTCAAACTGAGTCTAGTAAGATACCAAACAATTCTTTTGATGTTACATCGGCGGTTCTTAAAAGTGCATTTCTGTATTTTTTTTACGGGAAAAAAATTGAGCCTCTTCCTTAGAGCTCGTGCCATCACCTGATGGCTTCTTCGACAAGTTTCTAAGCCACCCGCCTATTTTATAATGAGGAATCAATATTTTACAGAGCTGCTTTCTATTCTTTCGCTTATCCTCCATTTTTCTAGTTTTAGTACTTGCTTTTCCTTTAAATTGAGTTTCGAGAAATTTTTAAGAAAGTTTTTTATGTTTTTGATGGGACATCAGTAATATAATGAAGTTACATTCTTAGAGTTGGGCAATTTTCCTTTTTTTTCGTTTGCTCTTAAGTTATATATATAATACAACACAAGACAACAATATATATAAATATGTATACAGGGTGATTACATTTAAAGTTCCACTTTTAAAATGGTGTGAAAAAGAACCACTCGTCACAATGAGTTCAAATTTGAGCTGGAGATGCCTGAAGAAGGGGGAAACGGTATGGCTTAAAAAATGTTCCAAAAAAATATTCCACTATTTTTCTCATTCAATGCGGTATGACTATGCCGTGGTGGATGGGCTGCCCACTAACAGTTTCACAACTGTTGAATGACTTGAAGTCCTATTTTCCGTCAAAAAACCGAAACAACAAAGCATATTGAACACTACGGTTGGTTTAATGTGCAACTCATGCCAAATAAGTGGTTGTTTTGATTCAAAATATCACTTGCAGTCGAATTCACTTTTTTTTATGCCACTTACCGCTCCATCCATCAATACACTTTGGAACGTTTTTGATGTCGTACCGTTTGCCCCTTCATCAAGCATCTTCAGTTAGACTTCAACTCATTGCGACGAGTGACGAGATCTATTTTTTTACAGAATTTTGAAAGTGGCAACCTCGAAAAAAAATTTTTAAATTTTATTACAAAAAAAATTTTTTAAATTTTAAATTACAAAAAAATTTAAAAATTATATTCATCATCATCGGCACAATAGTCCAATTTTAGGCCAAGGTCGTCTGCCTACTGGCAGATTACGAGACGGGAGATGTTTCTCTTTTCACGGGGTAAGGTTGTCAGCCCTATGCCCAACAGCCATATTAGACAGGGACCTACGGATTAAAGTGGATGTTGAACCACTATAAACATCCATGGCGCTGAGCGCCAGAGCGCTTATTACTAGGCCATTCATAAATTATATTATTTATTATAAATACTTATTTCTCAGAAACTGATTTTTTCATTTCTAATCTTCTACATTAAATTATATTTGTGAGCACAATATAAATGTGTATCGTGAGGATGAATAATAATTTAAATTAAATCGGTGAATTTAAAAGGTAGTTACATACATAAATCCGACGTTATTTTAACTAAATCAGTAGCTTAACGCCCTTCTTTTTTAAAGTTCAATAAAAATGCTCCGAAAAGACTGCAACGACGCATGGGTGCCTCTAAAACAGGATATCACAGTTCCCAGCATTACACTAAAAATAAATAACCCACATTTATTTTGTTTATGGGAAAAGAAAACAGGAGTCGATTCATTATTTGTACAAATCACCTACATGTGAGTGAAAAGGCTGATACAATAGCCGAAAAAATACACCTTTCATGGGAAACAAAAGTAAAATATCAACTCTCTACAGCTTCGCTGGCTGTTTTATGCGTCTTTTTTTTCGATCTCAAAAATAAAATAGCGCACTCAATATTGTTTTTACAAGAGGTTTTTCAGTTCTTGTTTTTTTTTCTCTTTTATATAAAAAGTTGCCATTTATCTTTCATTCTTTCTATTTTTTGTGTGTCTAGTTACGACATGTTTTATTTCTGACACTTTCTGTTCTTCAAACTCTTACGATGTGAATTGAATAAGTAATTTAAACCCTGTTTTTTCGCCCGAACATCGAAGATTTTGCAATCGTCAGTGGTTAGAAGAACGCGTGTTGGCTCGGTGGCTTGTTAAAATATGAAGGCATTCCCATCCTCTCCCCTTCTTTTTTTTTTTTCAAAAAAAAAAAAATATTAATAATAATAAAATAAAATAAACTCTTTTATGGGAACATTTTTAGTGTAACTCCCAGAGTGGAGATTAGGCAAATTCGAATATTTTATTTCAATTGAGAGATAGTTACATTACAGGAAAAAAAGAACAGAGTTGATTTTAATTTTCAATAAATGTTGTTGAAGAGTTTTATCAGCCGAAATGCAGAAATTTATTTTAAATATTCGATGCTTTATTATGCCACACTTCTTCTATAGTTACATAAAAGGAAAAGGAGTTTTAACTTACTCTTAATTATTATTATATATTTTTTTTTGACATCGTTTGCTAGTAAAATTAAGATACTCGCTATTTTAGAGTGCTATTTATTTTTTAAATTCATAATATGAAAACAATATCATTTACTTCAGATATAATAACAGGAATAATAAAAAATTATGTTTTTTTTTTTTTGTTTTAATGCAGCTGACAAACACTTAGACTGTTGTCTCTGATGCCTTAAGAAAAGCGCTGCACTTGCGTTACTTACTTAGCACTACCCAGGAGATGCGTGGCTTGAAGATAAGCTAAGGACGCGGAGTAACACTACCCCCGCAACGTTCATGTTAGACGGGGACCTACGATTTAAAGTGGATTCCGACCACTACAAACATCCATGGCACCCCCTGTACTAAAATCCAAAACCAGTGGTACCGCTATCCAGAGTGCTAGACACTCATCCATTCAGGCCTTATATTTATTTGAATAACACAATGTATTTGAAAATAAAGGATAATTTATATTTTGTTATTAAAAACGTGACATTGTTCAGCATTCTCTAAAATATGTACTGCTCTTTAATGCATAGCTCTCTCTCTCTCTGTCTCTATCTCTATTTCTGGCCTTTTGGTTCGAATGTTGAATAATTTTATATTTAGACAAATTGAAATACCACTGTTATTAAAAAAACTATGTAATAAATATGAAGCTCTTTTGAAATCAAAAGGAACCACATTACTTTTAAAACTCGCATAATTTAAAAAAATGCAAACCCACATGGTCGAAGAAAAAAATTAGAAATGTCATTACGATAAAATTTGAAAATTGCAATTTTTATAAATATTTATTCCTCAGAAAATACAGATTTTTTTAATTTCTATGAACTTCTTTCATTTCTGATCTTCTATATTAAATTATACTGGTGTTTGTTAACACAATATAAATATGTATCGTGTGTATGAAAATTAATTTAAACAAAATCGGTGGATAGAAAAGCTACATACATAAATCCGATCTTTTTTAACTAAATCAATACCTTAGCGCCATTACTTTTAAAGTTCAATAAAAATGCCTCAGGAAAAATACTGCAAAGACGCCTTGGTGCCTCTAAAACAGGATATCACAGCTCCGAGCATTACACTAAAAATAAATAACATTTATTTTAACGCATTTATTTTGTTTATGGGAAATGAAAACAGGAGTCTTCTCATTATTTGTACAAATCACCTACATGTGAGTGAAAAAGCTGATACAATAGCCGAAAAATACACCTTTCATGGGAAATAAAAAGTAAAATATCAGCTCCCTACAGTTTTCGCTGGGTGTTTTATGCGTCTTTTTCGATCTCTAAAATAAAATAGCGCTCTCAATATTGTTTTTGCAAGAGGTTTTTCAGTTCGAGATTTTTCTTCTTTTTTTCTCTTATATATAAAAAGTTGCTGTTTATATTTCTTTCTTTCTATTTTTTTTTTTTGTGTGTTAAGTTACTACATGTTTTATTTCTGACACTTTCTGTTCTTCAAACTCTTACGATGTGAATTGAATAAGTAATTTAAACCCTGTTTTTTCGCCCGAACATCGAAGATTTTGCAATCGTCAGGGGTTAGAAGAACGCGTGTTGGCTCCGTGGCTTGTTAAAATATGAAGGCATTCCCATCCTCTCCCTTCTTTTTTTTTCAAAAAAAAAAAAAAAAAATATTAATAATAATAAAATAAAATAAACTCTCTTTTATGGGAACATTTTTAGTGTAACTCCCAGAGTGGAGATTAGGCAAATTCGAATATTTTATTTCAATTGAGAGATAGTTACATTACAGGAAAAAAGAACAGAGTTGATTTTAATTTTCAATAAATGTTGTTGAAGAGTTTTATCAGCCGAAATGCAGAAATTTATTTTAAATATTCGATGCTTTATTATGCCACACTTCTTCTATAGTTACATAAAAGGAAAAGGAGTTTTAACTTACTCTTAATTATTATTATATATATTTTTTTTTGACATCGTTTGCTAGTAAAATTAAGATACTCGCTATTTTAGAGTGCTATTTATTTTTTAAATTCATAATATGAAAACAATATCATTTACTTCAGATATAATAACAGGAATAATAAAAATTATGTTTTTTTTTTTGTTTTAATGCAGCTGACAAACACTTAGACTGTTGTCTCTGATGCCTTAAGAAAAGCGCTGCACTTGCGTTACTTACTTAGCACTACCCAGGAGATGCGTGGCTTGAAGATAAGCTAAGGACGCGGAGTAACACTACCCCCGCAACGTTCATGTTAGACGGGGACCTACGATTTAAAGTGGATTCCGACCACTACAAACATCCATGGCACCCCCTGTACTAAAATCCAAAACCAGTGGTACCGCTATCCAGAGTGCTAGACACTCATCCATTCAGGCCTTATATTTATTTGAATAACACAATGTATTTGAAAATAAAGGATAATTTATATTTTGTTATTAAAAACGTGACATTGTTCAGCATTCTCTAAAATATGTACTGCTCTTTAATGCATAGCTCTCTCTCTCTGTCTCTATCTCTCTATTTCTGGCCTTTAGGTTCGAATGTTGAATAATTTTATATTTAGACAAATTGAAATACCACTGTTATTAAAAAACTATGTAATAAATATGAAGCTCTTTTGAAATCAAAAGGAACCACATTACTTTTAAAACTCGCATAATTTAAAAAAATGCAAACCCACATGGTCGAAGAAAAAATTAGAAATGTCATTACGATAATATTTGAAAATTGCAATTTTTATAAATATTTATTCCTCAGAAAATACAGATTTTAAATTTCTATGAACTTCTTTTCATTTCTGATCTTCTATATTAAATTATACTGGTGTTTGTTAACACAATATAAATATGTATCGTGTGTATGAAAATTAATTTAAACAAAATCGGTGGATGAAGCAGAGTAGCAACTCCTGAACAAGTATTTCTTAAACTACATCATTCACAGAGCCCACGTTAAGACAAAATTTTTTTAAGTGTACGCCACTGTTGAAAATATAAAGTGGTCGAATGCTTCAAGTTTTTTATAGGCGATGGCCTTTTGTGTTTTACTTTTTCTGGGCCTTCACATAAAATCTGCCACTTACTTTGATGATGCCATTTGTCATAGAAAAATAATGAAACTAATCCTATCACAAATAAAAAAATGGACGGTAAGCAATTTAAACTTAACCTTCGCCACAAATATATAATAAAAAAGATTACAATTATGGATTTCAGTAAAAACCAAAAATTTAATTTTGAAAAATAAAAAAAATAATTTACAATCACATTATATTACATGCATAATAATTTAGAAAAAGGAATTTACTTATTGCAGAAATAGTTGTGTTTTTTAAATATCCACCTTAATGTTTTTGTATAGTTTAACCTTCAATGCAATACTCAAATCAATGCACAGTGCATTTGTGACATATTTATTTAAAAATTAAATAATGAAATGCATTAACAATTTTTTCTGATGTAGAGTTAAATAATCTGATTACAACATACAAACATTAAATTTATTTTAAAGCATTTTCCATGCTTCTTTAAAAGCTACATGTGCTTTCATAACTCGAAAACTTTCAGAAATGGACCTCTAATTGATCATAATCTCTAAAATGTTTGGGAAGGCCTCCCTCTTAATACGCATGTAAGCTGTTGGTAAACGAGGCCCATCATTGTTCAACACACACAAAACGCTGAGCATTATTTATCATTGTCAAAGTCACTGTTGGCAAGGACAAACTATCTAATCAGATAGTAACAACTTACAGCTTTTAGGTTTTATTATTTATCAGAAGAATTATTTTCCATTTTTCCAAATTTTTCAATTTATGTTATTAAATAAAAAAAAGTCTTAAGTACTTTTATTACTTTAATCACTAAGTTATAGAAAGAAATATAAATATTAGTAGACAATAATATTTTGTTTAAAAATGCATCCATTTTTAAAAATTGGAAAAGAAATGCATTTTTTTTACTCTTTAAATATATGAAAAAAATGTTTACTATTGTTGTCGATTTTAAATTTTTGTAATGGCTTTTTGAACTGGTAAAACATTTGTAAATATTAAACGAATTATTTGAACAAGAAAAACAATTTCATTTCAAAATGAATATAATTCAATTATTGCCTTTTCATATATACATACTTACCGTGAGAAAACAAAATATTAACATAAAATTACATAGAAGTTTTCATGTTTATGTTTAGGTATATATAAAGGTATAATGATAAAAGTTTAGCTCTAAAATTAGAACGAAATAGTAATATTCTTATTTTAAGTATAATTTATATTTTCTAAAAATATAAAACCAATTATTATTATTATATTTTTTTTTTTTGATACGCTGATAAGACACTAAAAATATTTTATATTACAAACAACAATAATTATTAATTTAATTATTTTAAGAATCCACTTTAAACCATAGGTCACGGTCTAATACGGCTGTAGAGCTTTAGGCGTAGTGTTGATAACCCCACCCCGTAAAAAAACGAAAAGATATCCTGTTCAAAAGTCTGCTGGCAGGCAGACAGCCTTGGGGGCTGATGATGGTGATGGTGATGATGATAATGAATTATTTTTAATATTCAATAGAAATAATTTCTCATATAATAAAAAATTGCGCAGTTTTATTTAATTGGTTTGTTAAACTTTAGTTTTCCAATATATATATTTCTTGAAATTAACACTAAGCAAAGCAAAAAAAAAAAAAATTTTTTTTTAAAAATATAAAACAGAACAACAAGATAAGAAAAGAAAGTGAAATAATTTTTTTTCCAGAATTCTCGGATGAGAATGATTGTTTCATTCAGCCAATTTAAGTTATGTAAGACACGTTGTATCATATTCCAAACATTTAATTCTGCGCCAATATTTTTTCCTAACAAAATTCCCCCAAGTATTATTTATTTCATTTTCTGCAGCCATCAATATTAAACTTAATTACCGCAGAGAAATTAACAAAAACATTAAATCGTCCAGACAAAATATTATTATATCAAATGTAAATGGCGCAATTGATTAAATTACATATTTATTCGTAAAAATAAAAAATAAATCTAAATACAAAACTAGAATAGAGTATCTAACATATGATTAATTAATAGCTTTATTTTTTGGTTTCATACAAAAACTTAATTAATAAATATTAATATTTCTTTTAAATAAATTACATGCGCATATTAATACCAATTTCTAGTTCACAATTATGACTTCCATTTAATGACTCTTACTAGAATTGTTCCGAGTATACTGTATAACTTAGTTGTACCTTTCACAACAACACGAGTTCGTTTTAAATTCAGAACAAAAAATGAATAGTTTGGGGGTCTCTGGCAAACACGAATTCACTCGTTATATTGTACATCTGGCAACATTTTGTTCAGCACCCAAAAAGATGTCCCGACTCGTGACACAAGTGGCAACTAATATACAGCAGGGGCTGAGGTTCGAATCCCGTTCTCACTGTCCAGAAAATGAGGAGGATCGAGTGCGATTGTGATAATATTTGTTAGCATCTCGCATCGGTGTTAGGCTGCCTTTTGAAAGTTTTCGGGATTTTTTCCTATATGGATACCCTTAAAAAGTTGTCCTGGAAGGCACTGTTCACGCCTCAGTCGGCACTTTATTGCACACATGATACCTACTGATATCCTCCTCCTCATTTAGTAGAGAGATTACTGTATGGGGGAGGGTGGGGAGAAAATAAAATCAACAATGAGCTTCATTTATTATAACTGCTGACATTTACTTTCCTTTTACGTATTTTTTTCTCAAAATAAATCAAAAAGAACTTGGGTTATTTTAAGTGATAATAGAAGCGAAGTATACTAGAAAGAAGGAAAAAAAGGCAAAACTAACTCTGATTACTATTTTAAATATGATTCAACACCTATATGCAAAGAAGACACCCCTTCAATTTATCAAACAATCTTTACTGTGTTAGGTTCCATCAGGATAGCATTACCAATCATACCTGTAAATCTATAGTTCCACGTTTTGGAAATAAATGTGGGCTATTCCACACTATTCTATTTGAATGCCTCTCCACACAAATTCTCCGACGTCTCTTCCATGAAATACTGTGCATTTGTGCTTTAAAATAAGCTCTTTATAAGCGACATCCCAAAACATTGAATGGATTCTTCAAGAATGTGGAAATAAACCTTGACATTTTAAGAAGTGCTCTTTTATTTTTGAAAATCAAAATGACAGTTCAACAAAAAGGACAATATGAGCAATAATTAACTTAATTTAAAAATAATATTCTTTGCGAATATACAACATATATTGCCTGTTTTATTGATGAGTTTACAGTTATGAGTTTGCAGAATAATTAAATTAGATTCTTATGAACTCATTATGTGTACATCTTGAACATCTAATATTACAGGTTTTATGGTTTACTTTAAGTGACCTCAGTGATGCTTTTTTTTTGCTAAAATGAAATTGACAATTAATGGACGCAACACTAATTACGATGAGCAAATACCCAAAATGAGATCTATTTGCAAAAGCTAGGTGAAGGGTGACGAAACACATATCGCATCAGTAAAATGAATATTCTAGAATGATTTCATTTATATTTATATATTTTTATATTTCATTTGTGTTCTATATTTCTTTACAATATGCGTTTAGTGTCATTATTATTATAGTATATATGCTTACATGTAAGAATAATAGTAAACACAAAAACAATAACCCATTATATTTCTATTTTCACTCTAAAAAAATTAAAAAGTGTGTCTAAATCTAATAAGGGGATACATATATAATTTTATATGCTGCCCGCGGAGTTAGGATGCATTTCCAAGTGGCCTTGAATTATTTGTGGCCACCCTAGGCTGGAGAAATGATAGTTCAACGAAAAGGGGCTAAACATATAAGACAATGAAATTCTTATCTTTTGTAAATGTATTCTTTCAAAACTGAGTAAAAATTTAGTGAACAACCTCTACAACAACGCATATTTCCGATTTTAGTAAAAATTGTAATAAATGCATATCAAAATTAAATGTAAAAACTAAAATGAATTAATTAAATTTAATGAATGAATTAATATTTGAAAAAAAAACTGTATTAACATCCAGTGTCATCACTACAAGTTAAAAAAAATGTATTTGAACTGGGTGGATGAATAAAAAGTATTTTATGAACGATTGACAATGTGAACAAAATATATAAGGAGGGTGAGATTAATATTTAGGAATTGAAAAACTAACTGACACTTTAATAAGTTAAGTTCCTATGTGTCCAACTATCAGTTCATAATGTGTAGATCGTGGGAGAGCAGGGGAGAATAAGCACCAATCATTTCACTATTACAGATATCGGCCTCGAGCGAGACGTCTTTTTGCGGCATTTTATATAGACCCGGGGCCAGAGATCATTAGGAGGGACTGGAACAACTCATTCCGCTCGTAATTAATTGCAGAGAGCGGCCCCTGTCGCCCCCTGAATGCTTATCAGGGGGAACCTTGAGGTTGCGCTCGAGGCCCTCAAGATCGATAGACAGTCTTCAAACTCGAATTCTCGTACAAACTCTACTTTTCCGAAGGGACAATCATTTGCATTCAGCGCAAAGCAAAATTTTCATATTGATAGATGTATGAATGTAAGGATGGCGTAGCTTACATGCAATCAGTCAGAACCATTATGTACAATAAACTGTAGATGGAAAATACTTATAAGTATTGATAATCTGAAAATTGTAACTAATTCTCTTATATATTCGGTTTGGTGGCCGAGTGGCTAGAACTCTATGGCCTTTGGTATCCTAGACTTCAGGTTCATCCTGTCGGTGGCATGGATGTGTGTGAAAGGGGTTCGGAATCCACTTTAAACTGTAAAGGTCTCAGTCTCTTTAGCATAAATTGTGCACAAGATGACAGTAGAACTAGAAACCAACCAATCTTTTATATATTTCTTAAATTTGCCCTTTCTAAAACGAATGTGACCTAAGTCAAGAAAAGTTCAAATCATCACCAAAATCTCTGAACGTAAATGTGCATTCAATATTCAAGTGTATGGCTAAAATTAATAAATAATTTTTTTATCGACAGGTAAAAAATATAGCTTATTCTATTTTGGGTGAAATATTTTTTTTTACTTTACACTGACTATGCATGATATTTTTGTCTACCAACATCTACTATTACTAAAAATAATGAGTAATAATAAACCCAGGTTTGTAGGATTAAAGGTCAGTATCTTGAAAAAGGTCAAAACACGGTTTACAATTCATTTTTCTAATGAAGGTAACGATATTTGTAAAATTCCAAATAGAAAATGTATCAAAATTGATTTCAAAAATGTAGACAAAATTATCAAAATGATCTATCACACCCATTTTTATGACACATCACTTTAAACATTGACTGAGTTTCAAAGTAACACATGCAAAGCCACAGAATATTTATTTTCCCGTTTCTTATATTTTTTCCTGTTTCTTTTATCTATCTATCTCCTCTCCTATTTATATATAAATATATATATATATATATATATATATAACTTTTTACCCATACATACCTCATGTAATGCAAATTATACTAAAGTGAGCTTTTTTATATGTATCCGTAAAACTATTTTTTATGACAGTTTTAATTACAAGAACTACCTTTTTTTTTTTAAATTTTCAAAGATGTTTGTAGTTAAAACAATTTTTAGAAATTGCTATAAATGTTTCTAAAAGCTCATTTAGGTATATAATCTAAAAAACGTATGATATGGGCAGTGAAAATTTCTAGCTTAGCGGATTGTTTAGTGAGGTAAACATCCAGTACATGGTATTCCTAAAATTCCATCACATTCCGGACATGGCTTTAACTTCATCCACAGAAATTACTTTGCGTGGAAAACCAGATCGTCGGCTTTGTCATTTTCCGTTATATACCAGTTACTTCCTATAACCTAAGCAGAAACATCCAAAGCATGTACGATAAGTCTGGTGATCGAGTAGACCAATACCCCTATCACGTCCAAATCATTGTTGCCAAAAATGGGAAATGTAAGTTCTTACAACATTATGGCTGGAATGGGTGAGGGCGTATAAAAGGTAGAGAGTTCAAAGTAGGCATTACCGATTTTGTTCCTCGAATAAAATGGTATTCATTATATTTTACAACCTTGACATATACTAGATGTACATCGGTTAACTCCCGTCCGTATTATCCGTTACCTATAACCATTTCGTCCAGCGTGTGAAAATGAATGATCTGCGAGAAAGCTTACAATTCCTACGTTATGCAATAATATTTACTTCAATTTATTAGCATTCCAGATTGCTATACCATGGAAATTAAATTTTTCTGATTGCTTGAAATCATTGCTATGTCATCGAAATTGAGTTTTTTGATTGCTTGACAGCATTGCTATGTTATCGAGTTTGAGATTTACGATTGCTGTGTCAACATTGCTATATGATTTCGAATAGTCTACGTGTATCTTACCTCTCTATCACATGCTTGTACACTTGGTGCCGAGATTGCATAAATTATTTGTTGACTTTAAATTATCTGATTATTTTATTTTAAAAAACGCTCACATCGCTTTGTACTAGTTGTGCCCGCAAAAGTGATGGCGAGATAAATGAGTCAAAAGCTTTATAAAAGTAAGTGCGTTTTACAATCCGCAGGATTGTTATATTTAGCATTTAAAGATGATATGTAATTTAATCCATATAATGCAAGAAGGATGAATATTCTACTACTATGTCCAAAAGCAAGACCCATTTTCAATTTAAAATTCCCGGGGCTATAGAAACTTCACCCTTTTTTTTCTGTTTTTGCTTGCTGGCACTGTCCTTGACATTTGTGTGAAATTTCACGTCAAAATATTCATTAGTGCTTGAGTTACGCTTGGCTTTGGGAGACGCAAAAAACTGGGACCCATGATTTTTGAAAATGTCTTGATTTAAGTGAGCAAAGAACTTGCATTAAATTTTTGTTTGCGGAAAACGCATAGAATGTTGCAGAAGGCATTCGGTGAGCATTCCTATATAGGAAGGAAATGTTTACAAGTGGGTGTAAACAGTTCAGAAGAAGGCAGAAATCATTGAAGACGAAGAGCCTCTGGTCGACCCCCTCAACTCAAACGACGAAGCCTCACGTTCCAAAATTAAAGATTGGATGCTTACAAACGGTCGATTTACAATTAGAGACCTGACTGAGGATGCTGGAATTTCAAAAGGATCGGTCCATTCCATTTTGGGCCTCAAACGCGTCAAATCTCGATGGGTATCGAAAACACTGAATGCGCCAGTTCACACCGCATTGATTCTTCGTGACGTTTTCTCCAAAATGAAACCCATATCGATCCAGGGGGCCAGTAGTAGTATTATTTACAAATAATTAATTCCACTTGGCTAAAAAATTATTATTTGTTTGCAATATATTCTTTGACGACTACAAAAATAATATTTGCAGTCATAGTTTTTTATTGCCATGTGCTATTTGTAGTCATTGTAATTCTTGCATAATATGTAATTTTTGTCATAATATTTTTATGAAAGAAGTACAAAATTTCTGTAATGCAATTTATGTATACAAATTAATATTTTAGTCAATATACTAGGATCGCTAATATATTTGGCTGACTAATTTGGATTAATTTTTATTCATACTGCTTTTGTTTATACAAAAATAAGTAAAATTATCCATAAATTAGTAGTTTTACACACACATGAAAGCTGAGCAAAGTAACATGAATTCTTTGAAACAAACTTGAAAAGGCAAACAAACAAATAATTAACCTTTCCAATAAATTGAAAATCCTTTTTTTTTAATGTATTTCTTAACGAATTTAAAACTAGTTACTTTTAAGAGAATCGTATTAACTGTATAAAAAAAAGCACATAAGATCGTTTACTGCAAAAGTTTACTCAGTGGTATGTCGTCAAACAATTAGTATCAACAGAAAATGAGAATTAATCTAATTTTATGAGCAGTAATCGCCTAATGGCAAACGTGATCTTAATTTTTCTCACAAATAAAAAGGATTTTGCATATCCGAAGAAATTGTTGTAACTTATTCTAATATCAAACAATCAGGATTAAATAAATTGTGAGAAAAATATAATTCAAAGTAATAAAGGTTTAAATATATTTTTTTAATTTTCTTGAATTTTATTAGATCTAGAACTAGACCGTTCGATAAGAAAGATTGCAATCGTAAATAAGATAATAGCATTCAATAACTCTTATCTCATTATTATATATGAAATTGTAAAAGAATAATTTATACAATGATAGGTTTTTGAAACTCACTGTGGATAATAAGGATTTTTTAAGGATCAGTATTTTCAATAATTATACATTTCCAATTTTCAATTATAATTTTGTTAAATTTTCATTATAATTTATTTTAGAAGGTCACCCTTTACAGTTTATATTTTAGATTTTAGTGATATGAATGATTTGTTAACAATGTTGACGAAAACGAAGCACAGATTTTTGTAATGAATTCAGATAGTTTTTGAACTTAAAAATTTGTCAAATTATAGACGCTATTCTATGTTCTTTTTTTTTATTAATATCATTAACAAAAAATAAAATTATTGACAAAATAATGTTACTCTATGTTCATTTTTTATTAACAAAATAAAATTTTAAATTCATTTATTATTTAAATTTTCCTTTACAAAATGTTATATATATATATGTGTATGTATATAGGTTATTATAAAAAATATTTTTTTGATATATGAGTCCCTAGCGATCTCATTAGCATTTCTTTTGTTAGTTTCATTAATATCAACATATCAGTATCAATTTATGGGTCATTTTTTCTAATATGTATAAAAAGTTCTATCAAAATAATAGATCACAAGCAGAGTTTAAAAAAAATATATTTTATATTTTCACGAATACTATAAATTAAATATTTTCGTATTCTCAAAATCAAATTTTTACAAAATTTCAAAACATTTGTTGTGATTTTTATAATTTAATTTTTTTACTATTTAAAAAAGAAATATTCAAATAGCAAATTTTATCATTAATTAACATAAATATTATACAGAGTGGTCATAAAAAAACCATTTTAGATATAAACCCCTGGCTATCATACCAATCACAGAAACCGAATCAGATTTTAATTTAAGGTATTTTGAGTTATGCGCCCAAGAATCACATGAAAGCAAACAACTAAACTCTAACAGTTCTTAATGCAGCAGGCAAACACTTAGCCAATTGTCTTGGAGACCTTAAAGTAAGCGCTGCACCGATGTTACTCACTAAGCACTACCCAGGAAGAGCCTGTAGCTTGAAGATAAGCCACGGACGCCAGTCACACTACCTCCACAACACTCTACGATCCTATTAGACCGGGGACCTACGGTTTAAAGTGGATTCCGAACCACTCAAACATTCATGGCACCGCCGGGACTCGAAACCGTGGTACCTGAGCCCTAGCGCTAGCCACTCGGCCATTCAGGCCCTCATAAAACTTATTTAGAAATAATAAATTTGGTTCAGCCAATTTATACGTTTCCCCCAATCTAATTTACCTTTGCAAGGCATTTTTTACTACAAATATGGAAGTTTTACGATTTTACAAACTTTTTAAAAAAATTCAGAATGTTTTTTTAAAGGAAGTTATTTAAAGATGCATTTGAAGTTCTATTTTTTTATTTGTTTAAACTCCTAACATGTCTAACTGTATAGAATTTTTTTTCTTCAAACAAGCAAAGGCAATTTTTATTTTCTAAATTTAGAAATAAGTTACGGTTGAAAATTCCATTTCTTTCCATTCAAACTGAGTCTAGTAAGATACCAAAACAATTCTTTTGATGTTACATCGGCGGTTCTTAAAAGTGCATTTCTGTATTTTTTTTTACGGGAAAAAAATTGAGCCTCTTCCTTAGAGCTCGTGCCATCACCTGATGGCTTCTTCGACAAGTTTCTAAGCCACCCGCCTATTTTATAATGAGGAAATCAATATTTTACAGAGCTGCTTTCTATTCTTTCGGCTTATCCTCCATTTTTCTAGTTTTAGTACTTGCTTTTCCTTTAAATTGAGTTTCCCTGAGAAATTTTTAAGAAAGTTTTTTATGTTTTTTGATGGGACATCAGTAATATAATGAAGCTACATTCCCCTAGAGTTGGGCAATTTTCCTTTTTTTTCGTTTGCTCTTTAAGTTATATATATAATACAACACAAGACAACAATATATATAAATATGTATACAGGGTGATTACATTTAAAGTTCCACTTTAAAATGGTGTGAAAAAGAACCACTCGTCACAATGAGTTCAAATTTGAGCTGGAGATACCTGAAGAAGGGGGAAACGGTATGGCTTATAAAAATGTTCCAAAAAATATTCCACTATTTTTTCATCATTCAATGCGGTATGACTATGCCGTGGTGGATGGCTGCCCACTCAACAGTTTCTCACAACTGTTGAATGACTTGAAGTCCTATTTTCCGTCAAAAACCGAAACAACAAAAGCATATTGAAACACTACGGTTGGTTTAATGTGCAACTCATGCCAAATAAGTGGTTGTTTTGATTCAAAATATCACTTGCAGTCGAATTCACTTTTTTTATGCCACTTACCGCTCCATCCATCAATACACTTTGGAACGTTTTGGATGTCGTACCGTTTGCCCCTTCATCATCACATCTTCAGTTAGACTTCAACTCATTGCGACGAGTGACGAGATCTATTTTTACAGAATTTTGAAAGTGGCAACCTCGAAAAAAAATTTTTAAATTTTATTACAAAAAAAATTTTAAATTTTATTACAAAAATTTAAAATTATATTCATCATCATCGGCACAATAGTCCAATTTAAATAAGGTCGTCTGCCTACTGGCAGATTACGAGACGGAGATGTTTCTCTTTTCACGGGGTAAGGTTGTCAGCCCTATGCCCAACAGCCATATTAGACAGGGGACCTACGGATTAAAGTGGATGTTGAACCACTATAAACATCCATGGCACTGAGCGCCAGAGCGCTTATTACTAGGCCATTCATAAATTATATTATTTATTATAAATACTTATTTCTCAGAAAACTGATTTTTTCATTTCTAATCTTCTACATTTAAATTATATTTGTGAGCACAAATATAAATGTGTATCGTGAGGATGAATAATAATTCTAAATTAAATCGGTGAATTTAAAAGGTAGTTACATACATAAATCCGACGTTATTTTAACTAAATCAGTAGCTTAACGCCCTTCTTTTTTAAAGTTCAATAAAAAATGCCCGAAAAGACTGCAACGACGCATGGGTGCCTCTAAAACAGGATATCACAGTTCCCAGCATTACACTAAAAATAAATAACCCACATTTATTTTTTTTATGGGAAAAGAAAACAGGAGTCGATTCATTATTTGTACAAATCACCTACATGTGAGTGAAAAGCTGATACAATAGCCGAAAAATACACCTTTCATGGGAAACAAAAGTAAAATATCAGCTCCCTACAGCTTCGCTGGTGTTTTATGTCTTTTTTCGATCTCAAAAATAAAATAGCGCACTCAATATTGTTTTTACAAGAGGTTTTTCAGTTCGAGATTTTTCTTCTTTTTTTCTCTTTATATAAAAAGTTGCCATTTATCTTTCATTCTTTCTATTTTTTTGTGTGTTAAGTTACGACATGTTTTATTTCTGACACTTTCTGTTCTTTCAAACTCTTACGATGTGAATTGAATAAGTAATTTAAACCCTGTTTTTTCGCCCGAACATCGAAGATTTTGCAATCGTCAGGGGTTAGAAGAACGCGTGTTGGCTCGGTGGCTTGTTAAAATATGAAGGCATTCCCATCCTCTCCTTCTTCTTTTTTTTTTCAAAAAAAAAATATTAATAATAATAAAATAAAATAAACTCTCTTTATGGGAACATTTTTAGTGTAACCCAGAGTGGAGATTAGGCAAATTCGAATATTTTATTTCAATTGAGAGATAGTTACATTACAGGAAAAAAGAACAGAGTTGATTTTAATTTTCAATAAATGTTGTTGAAGAGTTTTATCAGCCGAAATGCAGAAATTTATTTTAAATATTCGATGCTTTATTATGCCACACTTCTTCTATAGTTACATAAAAGAAAAAGGAGTTTTAACTTACTCTTAATTATTATTATATATATTTTTTTTTTGACATCGTTTGCTAGTAAAATTAAGATACTCGCTATTTTAGAGTGCTATTTATTTTTTAAATTCATAATATGAAAACAATATCATTTACTTCAGATATAATAACAGGAATAATAAAAATTATGTTTTTTTTTTTGTTTTAATGCAGCTGACAAACACTTAGACTGTTGTCTCTGATGCCTTAAGAAAAGCGCTGCACTTGCGTTACTTACTTAGCACTACCCAGGAGATGCGTGGCTTGAAGATAAGCTAAGGACGCGGAGTAACACTACCCCCCGCAACGTTCATGTTAGACGGGGACCTACGATTTAAAGTGGATTCCGACCACTACAAACATCCATGGCACCCCTGTACTAAAATCCAAAACCAGTGGTACCGCTATCCAGAGTGCTAGACACTCATCCATTCAGGCCTTATATTTATTTGAATAACACAATGTATTTGAAAATAAAGGATAATTTATATTTTGTTATTAAAAACGTGACATTGTTCAGCATTCTCTAAAATATGTACTGCTCTTTAATGCATAGCTCTCTCTCTCTGTCTCTATCTCTCTATTTCTGGCCTTTAGGTTCGAATGTTGAATAATTTTATATTTAGACAAATTGAAATACCACTGTTATTAAAAAACTATGTAATAAATATGAAGCTCTTTTGAAATCAAAAGGAACCACATTACTTTTAAAACTCGCATAATTTAAAAAAAAATGCAAACCCACATGGTCGAAGAAAAAAATTAGAAATGTCATTACGATAAAATTTGAAAATTGCAATTTTTATAAATATTTATTCCTCAGAAAATACAGATTTTTTTAATTTCTATGAACTTCTTTCATTTCTGATCTTCTATATTAAATTATACTGGTGTTTGTTAACACAATATAAATATGTATCGTGTGTATGAAAATTAATTTAAACAAAATCGGTGGATAGAAAAGCTACATACATAAATCCGATCTTTTTTAACTAAATCAATACCTTAGCGCCATTACTTCTTTTAAAGTTCAATAAAAATGCCTCAGGAAAAATACTGCAAAGACGCCTTGGTGCCTCTAAAACAGGATATCACAGCTCTGAGCATTACACTAAAAATAAATAACATTTATTTTAACGCATTTATTTTGTTTATGGGAAATGAAAACAGGAGTCTTCTCATTATTTGTACAAATCACCTACATGTGAGTGAAAAAGCTGATACAATAGCCGAAAAATACACCTTTCATGGGAAATAAAAGTAAAATATCAGCTCCCTACAGTTTTCGCTGGGTGTTTTATGCGTCTTTTTTTTTCGATCTCTAAAATAAAATAGCGCTCTCAATATTGTTTTTGCAAGAGGTTTTTCAGTTCGAGATTTTTCTTCTTTTTTTCTTATATATAAAAAGTTGCTGTTTATATTTCTTTCTTTCTATTTTTTTGTGTGTTAAGTTACTACATGTTTTATTTCTGACACTTTCTGTTCTTCAAACTCTTACGATGTGAATTGAATAAGTAATTTAAATCCTGCTTTTTTTCGCCCAAACAGCGACAGTTTTACAATCGAGAGGGGTTAGAAGAACGTGTGTTGGCTCGGTGGCTTGTTAAAATTTGAAAGCATTCCCATCCTCACCCCTTCCTTTTTTTTTGAAACAAAAAAATAAAAATAAAATAAATTCTCTTTTATCGGAACATTTCTAGTGTTAACTCCCAGAGTGGAGCTTAGACAAATTTGAATTTTTCAATTGAATTGAAAGACAGTTGCATTACAGAAAAAAGAACAGAGTTGGTTTTATTTTTCAATAAATGTTGTTGAAGAGTTTTATCTGCGGAAATGCAGAAGTTTATTTCAAATAGTTGATGCTTTATTATGCCACATATACATTTTTTATAGTTACATAAAAGGAGGAGGAATTTTAACTGACTTTTTTTTGTACTTCCTTTGCTAGTAAAATCACAATCACTCTCTATCTTAGAATGCTATTTATTTTTTAAATTCATGATATAAAAACAATATCATTTACTTCATATATAATAATAGCTAGAATATATTGTAAAATAAAATGGCCGAGTAGCTAGTGCTGTGACTCTTGGAACTACAGGTTTCGGATTCGAATTCCGACGGTGTCATGGATGTTTGTAGTGATTCGAAATCCCCTTTAAACCGCAGGTACCGGTCTAATATGGTTGTAGAGCGTTGTGGGGGTAGTGTACTTGAGCCCTGATCGTATCTTTCCTGGGTAGGGATAAATGAGTAATATCAATGCAGCCCTTGCTTGTGGCATAAAGATTAACGGCCTCTGTATTGCATTCCACATTAGAACAGCAATATTTCATATAAATACTTATTCCTCAGAAACTGCTTTTTTTTTCATTTTTATGAAACTTTTTCATTTCTAATCGTCTATATTAAATTATATTTAAGAGCACAATATAAATGTATATGATTTATATGAAAATTAATTTAAACGAAATCGGTGAATTGAAAAAGTACACACATAAATCCGATTTCCTTTTACTAAATCAATACCTTAACACCCTCACTTTTTTTAGAGTTCAATAAAAACGTCTCAGTAAAAAAAGACTGAAACGACGCGGTGCCTCTAAAGCAGGATATCACAGCTCCGGGCATTAAAATAAAAATAAATAACCCGCTTTTATTTTGTTTATGGGAAAAGAAAACAGGAGTCGATTCATTATTTGTACAAATCACCTGCATGTGAGTGAAAAGGCCATTACAATAGCCGAAAAATACACCTTTCATGGGAAATAAAAGTAAAATATCAGCTCCCTACAACTTTCACTACGTGTTTTATTTGTTTTTTTTTTTTTTTTTTTTGGATCGCTAAAATAAAATAGCGCACTCAATGTTGTTTTTACAAGACGTTTTTCATTTCTTCTTTTTTTTTACTTATATATAAAAAGTTGCGATTTATCTTTCTTTCTTTCTATTTTTTGCGTCAAGTTATACTACATGGTTTATTTCTGACACTTTCAGTTCTTCAAACTCTGACGATGTGAAACGTCGTTTGAATAAGTAATTTAAATCCTGTTTTTACGCCCTAACACAGACGATTTTGCAATCGTCAGGAGGTAAGAAGAACATGCGTTTGCTCGGTGGCTTGTTAAAATTTGAAGGCATTCCCCTCCCCACCCCTTACTGTTTCTTTAAAAAAAAAATGAAATAAACTCTCTTTTTCGGAGCATTTTTAGTATAACTCCCAGAGTGGAGCTTGCGCAAATTTGAATTGAAAGATAGTTGCATTTTCGGAAAAAAGAACAGAGTTGATTTTATTTTTCAATAAATGTTGTTGAAGAAATGCAGGAAATTTATTTCAAATACTTGAGGCTTTATTATGCAACATAAGTTTTTTTTATAGTTTGACATAAAAGGTGGAGGAGTTATAACTTTACTCTTAACCTTTTTTTTTGGACTCCCTTTCCTAGTAAAATTAAGATCACTCTCTATTTTAGATTGCTATTTATTTTTTAAATTCATAATATAGAAATAATTCCATTGACTTCAGAGAAAACAATAACAAAATGTATTGTAAAATAAAGGATAATATACATTTTATTATTAAAAACGTAACATTGTGCAGCATTCTCTAAAATATGTATTGTTCTTTAATGCATAGCTCTCTCTGTCTATTTCTGGCCTTTAGATCCATATGCTGAATAATTTTATATTTAGACAAATTTAAATACCAGTGTCATTAAAAAATTATGTAATAAACATGAAAGTCTTTTAAAATCAATAAGAACATCATTACTTTTAAAACTCGCATAATTTAAAAAATGCAAACTCACACGCTCGAAAAAGTTAGAAATGTCATTACGAAAACATTTGGAAATTAACATTATCTCTTATAAATACTTATTCCTCTGAAAATAAATTTTTGTTTATAATTCTATGAACTTCCTTCGTTTCTAATCTTCTATGTTCTATTATGTTTGTGAGCACACTATAAATGTATATCGTGTGTATGAAAATTAACTTAAACTAAACAGGTGAACTGAAAAGTTACATACATACATCCTATTTTCCTTTCACTAAATCAATACCTTAACACCCTCACTTTTTAAAGTAGAATATCAGCTCCCTACAGCTTTCGCCGGGTGTTTTATTTGGGTTTTTTTTTTCGATCTCTAACATAAAATAGCGCACTCAATATTGTTTTTACAAGAGATTTTTCAGTTCCAGATTTTTTTTTTTTTTTTACTTATATATAAAAAAGTTGCTATTTATCTTTATTTCTTTCTTCTTTTTTTTACGTCAAGTTACAACAGGTTTTATTTCTGACACTTTCAGTTCTTCAAGCTCTGACGATGTAAAACGTCGTTTGAATAAGTAATTTAAATCCTGTTTTTTTTGCCCAGATACCGACGATTTTGAAGAACTATGTTTGAAGAACTATATATGAAGAAGTGTGTTTGCTCCGTAGCTTGTTAAAATTTGAAGGCATTCCCATCCCCACCCCTTTCCTTTTTTTTTTTTTCAACAAAATAAAATAAAATAAACTCTCTTTTATCGGAACATTTTTAGTGTAACTCCCAGAGTGCAGCTTAGGCAAATTTGAATATTTTATTTCAATTGAAAGATAGTTGCATTACAGAAAAATATTTTATTTTTCAATAAATATTGTTGAAGAGTTTTATTTGCAGAAATGCTGAAATTTATTTCAAATATTGGATACTTTATTATGCCATACATACTTTTTTTTTTTTATAGTGTGACATAAAAGGAAGAGCAGTTTTAACTTTCTCTTGACCTTTTTTGGACTCACTTTGCTAGTAAAATTAAGATCACTCTCTGTCTTAGAATGCTATTTATTTTTTAAATTCATAACATAAAAGCAATACCATTTACTGCAGATAAATTAATAAAAAAATATATTGTAAAATAAAATGGCCGAGTGGCTAGTGCTCTGGTGCTCGTTACCATAGATTAGGGATTCGAATTCCGGCGGCGCTATGGATGCTTGTAGTGGTTCGAAAGCGCCTTTAAACCGTAGGTCCCGGTCTAATATGGTTATAGAGAGTTGTGGGGTAGTGCTACTTGCGCCCTTATCGTATCTTCCCATGGGTAGTGCTAAATGACTAACAGCGGCGCGACCCTTGCTTGTGGCATAAAGATAAACTGTTTCTGTATTACCAGCTGCATTAGAGCAAAAACACTATTTCTTATAAATACTTATTCCTCAGAAACTGCATTTTTTCATGTCTATGAACTCCTTGCATTTCTAATCGTCTGTATTTAATTTTATTTGTAAGCACACTATAAATGAATATCTTGTGTATGAAAATTAATTTAAACTAAATCGATGGATTGCAGAGGTACATACATAAATCCGATGTCCTTTTAACTAAATCAAATTTTAACGCCATTACATTTTTTTTTTAAAGTTCAATAAAATGCCTCAGAAAAAAGACTGCAAAGAAGCATGGGTGCCTCTAAAAGAGGATATCACAGCTCCGAGAGAATTACAATAAAAATAAATAACCCGCTTTTTATTTTGTTTATGGGAAAAGAAAACAGGAGTCTTCTCATTATTTGTACAAATTGCCTACATGTGAGTGAAAAGGCCGATACAATAGCCGAAAAAATACACCTTTCACGGGAAATAAAAGTAAAATGTCAGCTCCTACAGCATTCGCTGGGTGTTTTATGCGTCTTTTTTTTTTTTCGATCTCTAAAATAAAATAGCACACTCAATATTGTTTTTACAAGAGGTTTTTCAGTTCGAGATTTTTCTTCTTTTTTCTCTTATATATAAAAAGTTGCGGTTTATCTTTCTTTCTTTTTTTTTTTTTGTGCGTCAAGTTATATTTTTATTCCTGGCACTTCCAGTTCTTCAAACTCTGACGATGTGAAACGTCGTTTGAATAAGTAATTTAAATCCTTTTTTTTTTCGCCCAAACACCGACGATTTTGCAATCGTCAGGGGTTAGGAGAACGTATGTTTGTTCGGTGGCTTGTTAAAATTTGAAGGCATCCCCCCTCACCCCTTTATTTTTTCTAACAAAAATAATATAAAATAAAATAAATAAACTCTCTTTTATCGACACATTTTTAGTGTAACTCCCAGAGTGGAGCTTAGGCGAATTTGAATGTTTTATTTAAATTGAAAGATAGTTGCATTACACAGAAAAAAGAACAGAGTTGATTTTCTTTCTCAATAAATGTTGTTGAAGAGTTTTATCTGCAGAAATACGGAAATTTATTTCAAATACTGGATGTTTTATTATGGCACATATACTTTTTTATAGTTTGACATAAAAGGTGGAGTTGTTTTAATTTACTCTTAACCTTTTTTTTTTTTTTTTTGGATTCCCTTTGCTAGTAAAATTAAGATCACTCTAAGATTATCTTAGAATATTATTTTTTTTATAATATAAAAGCAATATCATTTACTACAGATATAATAATAGCAATAATAACAAAATATTTTTTTTCCTAATGCAGCTGCCAAACAAGTAGATAGTTGTCTTTGATGCGTTAAGGTAAGCGTTGCACCGACGTGACTCACTTAGAACTACCCAGGAGGTGCGTGTAACTTGAAGGTAAGCTACAGACGCTGAATAACAATACATCCGTAACGCTTTCAACAGTTACATAAAGGGAGGAGGAGTTGTAACTTGCTCTTTAACCTTTTTTTGGACTCCCTTTGCTAGTAAAATTACAATTATTCTCTATCTTAGAATGATATTTATTTGCTAAATTCATAATATAAAAACAATATCCTTTACTTCAGATATAATAATAACAATAATAACAAAATGTATTGTAATATAAAGGATAATTTACATTTTATTATTAAAAACGTGGCATTTTACAGCATTCTCTAAAATATGTATTGCTCTGGAAAGCATAGCTCTCTCTAGCTCATTCTCCAGGTTCGAATTCTGAATAATTTTATATTTTGACCAATGTAAATGCCACTGTTATTAAACTGAACTGTGTAAGCTAAACGTGGTCGATGTAAGAGGTATACTTGGCCCACCACTGCATCAAAAAAATTTTTTTGTAAGTGGTGAAGGACCTAACATTGTAAGAAACAATTAAATTAACTATATTTAAATTTTAATTTTGATGATTGTTCAATAATATGAAATCTGTAATAATTATTATAATGCCGATTACCATTTAAAAACATATGCGGCTGTTTTTTCATGGTGATGTAGAAATACATTTGCTTTGCAAAGAATATTTCTAAAAAAGAAGAAGATTTCTGAATTATTAATAGAAAGAAGTCACAATCGAATTGGACAGGAGGTTTGCCGAATGCTTTTATCATAAAAAGTAGATGGGTTACACGGTATCTTCCGTGCTCCTTAATGGAGTGGATGCAATAAAAAGAAAGGGAGAGAAACAAAAATTTAATAATTAGAAATTTAAAAATCGATTTTTTTTAATGTTTTGCAAGAAAATAAAACTTTAGCATCCATAAAGTAATTTTTTTACAAATAAATTTAGTTTTTTACAATATGTACTGATGTCTTAGTATAACTAAGGTAAAAAAATTATGATATCGTGGAATTTTTTGCCCCAAACTTTAAACCCCCTTTTTACAACTCGTTTATATTGGTCCTAGAAGAGAGCTGGAATTACTATTGGACTGAGAGTTAGGATCTAATAAAATAGCTGACACCTGAATCTTCTCATTCCACAGAGGGAATTAAGGAATGGAAATCAAGGTAAGATGGGTGATCTCCAAGTTTCAAAGCAACTTACGGTCTTATATAAGCCATACGTTATGTACGTGTTTAACATAGAAGCTCCTGTTGAAAATATTGAATTTGTATGAAATACTGGTATCTGTTATGATAGATATAAGATTGATCCCAGATTTATTTAAAACACAAAATTAACCATGAAATTTTCAAATAAAAAAGATGCCAGCTACATTTTACATCACTACATGGCGTCGTGGCATTATACACCACAGCTGCAACACTCTGCCACTTTTGATTGGAACGCTCTCCACCTCTCTACGGGAAAACCAAATTAAAGGAAAGGTCTTGACGTGAGCAATGGCTCAGCAACACAAGCACGCTCAAAGTTTCTGTGGGCGTCTCGTCAATAACTCATATGCTTGATGGAGAGCTCGTAAGATTTCTTGTCTGTGAAGACTTGCTATAGTTTTGAAATTAACGAAAGCTACCTTGGAGATGAAAACGTAAAATCTTTTCTGAATGAAAATGTCATCCAGTGGGCTCCAGAAAGAATTTGGTGGTCTGATCGCCAATGGATTTAATAGAAAGAGAACTATGCATTGCAGAGCAGTCTTTTTTTTTAGAGAATACTGTACATTATCACGTTTTTAATAATAAAATGTAATTTTTCCTTTATTTTACTATATATTGAAATGGCTGAGTGGCTAGCGCTCTGGCACTCGGTATCACAGATTCGGGACCCGGCGGTGCCATTGATGTTTGTAGTGGTTCGGAATCCACTTTCAATCGCAGGTCCCGGTCTAACAGCATCGTAGAGCGTTGAAGGGGTAGTCCGCGTCCGTATCGTTTCTTCAAGCTGCACGCACCTTCTGGGTAACGTCGGTGCAGCGCTTGCCTTAAGGCATCCAAGACAACAGTCTAAGAATTGGACAGCTGCATTAGAAGAAAAAAAACTATATATTTAGTTATAAATGCTATTACTATATCTGGAGTAAATGGTATTGTTTTTACGTTAGGAATTTAAAAAATAAATAGCATTCGAAGATAGCGAGTGATCTTTTTTACTAGTAAGCGGAGTCCACAAAATATTTAGTAGCAAGTTAAAAAGTCCTCCTCCTTTTATGCTAAACTATAAAAAAGTACATGTGGCATAATGAAACCTCCAGTATTTGAAATATATTTCTGCATTTCTGTAGATAAAACTCTTCAACAACATTTCTTGAAATACAAAATCAACTCTGTTCGTTTTTTTTTCTGTAATATGCAACTATCTTTCAATTCAAATAAAATATTTAAATTCGCCTAAGATCCACTCTGGGAGTTGCACTAAAAATGTTCCGATAAAAGAGTGTTAATTTATTTTTATTTTTTTTGTTGAAAAAAATGTCTTCAAATTTTAACAAGCCACCGAGCAAACACACGTTTTCCCAACCCTGACGATTGCAAAATCGTCGGTGTTTGGGCAAAAAAACAAGATTTAAATGACTTATCCAAACGACGTTTCACATCGTAAGAGTTTGAAGAAGTGATAGTGTCAGAAATAAAACATGTAGTAACTTGACGCACAAAAAAAAAGAAAGAAAGAAAGATAAATCGCAGCTTTTTTATATAAACAGAAAATATACGTCTCGTAAAAACAATATTGAGTAAAAACAATATTGAGCTATTTTTATTTTAGCGATAGAAAAAAACCCACATAAAACAGCCAGCGAAGCTGTAGGGAGCTGATATTTTACTTTTATTTCCCATGAAAGGTGTACTTTTTTCGGCTATTGTATCGGCCTTTTCACTCACATGTAGGTGATTTGTACAAATAATGAGAAGACTCCTGTTTTCTTTTCCATAAACAAAATAAACGTGGGTTATTTATTTTTATTGTAATGCTCGGAGCTGTGATATCCTGTTTTAGAGGCAGCCATGCGTCGTTGCAGTCTTTTCGGAGGCATTTTTATTGAACTTAAAAAAAAAAGTAATGGCGCTAAGGTATTGATTTAGTAAAAGGACATCAGATTTATGTATGTACCTTTTCAATCCACCGATTTAGTTTAAATTAATTTTCATTCAAATGATATACATTTATATTGTGTCGACAAATATAATTTAATGTAGAAGATTAGAAATGAAAGAAGTTCATAGAAATGAAAAAATATGTAGTGCCTGAGGAATAAATATTTATAAGAAATAATCTAATTTTCAAATTTTTGTAAGGACATATTTTTTAGGATGTGGGTATGTATTTTTTTTTTAAATTATGCGAGTTTTAAAAGTAAAGATGTTCCTATTGATTTCAAAAGTGCTTCATGTATATTATTTAATTTTTTTAACAACAGTGGTGTTTGAAATTGTGTAAATATAAAATTATTCAGGATTCGAACCTGGAGCCTGAGGTACTAAAGGCCAGAAATTGAGAGAGTGAGAGAGCTATGCATTAAAGAGCAATACATATTTTATAGAATACTGTATAATTTCCCGTTTTTAATAACAAAATGTAAATTATCCTTTATTTTACAATACATTTTGTTATTGTTTTTTCTCTGAAGTAAATGGAATTATTTTTATATTATGAATTTAAAAATAAATAGTATTCTAAGATAAAGTGTGATCGTAATTTTACTAGCAAAGGCAGTCCAAAAAAAAAGGTTAAGAGTAAGTTAAAACTCCTTCTCTTTTATGTAACTATAAAAAAGTATATGTGGCATAATAAAGCCTCAAGTATTTGAAATAAATTTCTGCATTTCTGCAGATAAAACTCTTCAACAACATTTATTGAAAAACAAAATCAACTAAGTTCTTTTTTTCTGTAATGGAACTATCTTTCAATTCAAATAAAATATTCAAATTGGCATAAACTCCACTCTGGTAGTTACACTAAAAATGTTCCCATAAAAGAAAGCTTATTTTCTTTCTTTCTTTTTGTTGAAAAAAAAAAAAAAGGAAGGTGTGAGGATGGGAATGCCTTCAAATTTTAACAAGCCACCGAACAAACGCACGTTCTTCTAACCCCTGCCGATTGCAAAATCGCTGCTGTTTGGGCAATTTGTTGCGAATTTAAATTACTTATTCGAACGACTTTTCACTTTGTACGAGTTTGAAGAACTGAAAGTGTCAGAAATAAAACATGTAGTAACTTGACGGAAAAAATACAAAGAAAGAAAGAAAGATAAATCGCAACTTTTTTTTTATATAAGTAAAAAAAACAAAAAAACCTCTTGTAAAAACAATATTGAGAGCGCTATTTTATTTTAGCGATCGAAAAAACCCCGTATAAAACAGCCAGCGAGAACTGTAGGGAGCTGATATTTTACTTTTGTTTCCCATGAAAGGTGTATTTTTCGGCTATTGTATGAGCCTTTTCAATCACATGTAGGCGATTTGTACAAATAATGAGAAGACTCCTGTTTGCTTTTCCCATAAACAAAATAAATGCGGGTTATTTATTTTGTTGTAATGCTCGAGCTGTGACATCCTGTTTTAGAGGATAGTCTTTTATCTTAGGCTTTTTTATTGAACTTTGAAAAAAAGTAAGGGTGTTGAGGTATTGATTTAGTTAAAAGGAAATCGGATTTATGTATGTACCTTTTCAATGCACTGATTTAGTTTAAAATAATTTTCATGCAAACAATATACATATTGTGGTGACAAGTATAATTTAATATAGAAGACATAATATATTTTTTTAAAAAATGCAATTTCTAAGGACAAATTATTTATAAGAAATAATGTATTTTTCAAATTTTTCGTAATGACATTTCTATTTTTTTTTTCGAGGATGTGGATACGTATATTAAAAAAAAAAATTATAATTGTTAAAATTAATTTAAAAAAATTATAATTGTAACTATTAATTAATAAATTATAATTATTAGTTTAATTATAATTATTAGTTTCAAAAGAGATTCATGTATATTATTAAAATTTTTTTAAAGAACACTGGTATTTAAATTTGTCTAAAGGTAAAATTATTCAATGATGGAAACAATACTTTAATTATTAGTTATAGGAATTTATTTTATATTGTTTTAAATAACAAAAACGAAATCTAAATGTGCGAATTGAGAGATAACAAATCACAATAATTATATTTTCAAATAAATCGAAATTCCCTCATATAATGATAACGGAGTCAGTAATACAACAAAGTACTAACAATAATGTTATCAAACAAGGTTATAAAAATTATCATCTAAGACGGTTATCATCCACCATTCACCACGGCTAGGTCATACCCAATTGGAAGGAAAAAGTTGGTTGAACTATTTTTTGGAATTTCTTTTTGACGCCATAACGTTTTCCCCTTCTTCAAATATCTCCAGTTCAAATTTGAACTCACTGTGACAAGTTTTTCTTTTTTACAGCATTTTGAAAGGGGAACTTTAAATATAATCACCCTGTATATGTATATATATATTGTAAGAGCAACAAAAATAAAATGAAAATTGGCAAACTCTAAGAATGTAACTTTATTATATCACTGATGTCCCATCAAAAACATAAAAGTTTTCTTAAAAATTTCTCGAAACTCAATTTAAAGGAAAAGCAAGTACTAAAAACTAGAAAAAATGGAGGATAAGCGAAAGAATAGAAAGCAGCTCTGTAAAATATTGATTCCTCATTATAAATTAGGCGGGTGGCTTAGAAACTTGTCGAAGAAGCCATCAGGTGATGGCACGAGCTCTAAGGAAGAGGCTCAATTTTTTTTTCCCGTAAAAAAATACAGAAATGCACTTTTAAGAACCGCCGATGTAGCATCAAAAAGAATTGTTTGGTATCTTACTAGACTCAGTTTGAATGGGAAGAAATTGGAATTTTCAACCGTAACTTATTTCTAAATTTAGAAGATAAAAATTGTCTTTGCTTGTTTGAAGAAAAAAATTTCTATACGAATGGACATGTTAAGATTTAAACAAATAAAAAAAAAAAATAGAACTTCAAATGCATCTTTAAATAACTTCCTTTAAAAAAATTAAAACACAATCTGAATATTTAACAAACTTGTGAATATTGAGATTTAAAATAAACTTCCATATATGTAGTAAAAAATTGCCTTGCAAGATAAATTGGGTTGGGGAAATGTATAAATGGTGTATATGGAATTTATTATTTCTAAATACGTTTTATAATGGTATCATACTATGAATATGTTTGATCGTGATTTAAAAACACATTAAAATATTTTTTTATTACAATATATTTTACCCAAATTCAGATTTTTCGAATTGAGATGCAAAAATGGAATTTTTATATGATATTTTTTAATTAGTATGTGGCTAATCCAATAGACTAAAGTAGGAAAACGCACTCTCATCTTGTGCACACTTTAGGCTAAATAGACCGGGACCTACAGTTTAACGGGGATTACGAACCACTCACAAACATCAATGGTAATCAAACCTGAAGCCTGTGGGCACAAAAGCCAGAGTGCTAGCCAGTTAACCACCAGGCCGCTAGAAAAGATCTAGAATTTTAGATAATGACTATTATGTAGAAGTACATTTCTCTGTTAAGCGATTGCAGAAGTAATTTCTTCGAATCATACCACTGTGTCCAAAATGTAAGATCTAAGTTTGTAAGTTTGATGTAAGTTTGTAAAAAAACAGCATTCGTCCGCATACTACTGTGTCCTAAATGTGAACTACTGTGCCCTTGCGGAAACGGATAGAATGTTGCAGAAGGCATTCGGTGAGCATTCCTATATCGGAAAGAAATGCTTACAAGTAGTATAAATAGTTCAAAGAAGGCAGAGAACGCGTTGAAGACGAAGAACCCTCGGGTCGAACTTCCATCTCAACCAACGAATCTCACGTCCAAAAATTAAAGATATGAGCTTGCAAACCCGTTCATTTATAATTAGAGATGATGTTACAATTTCAAAAGGATCGGTTCATTTCATATTGGACCTCAAAGGCGTCAAATCTCGATGGGCACCGTAAACACTGAATGCGCCAGCTCACACTGCATTGATTCTTCGTGACTTTTTCTCCAAGAATGAAACCCATATTGTTCTACAACCGCCGTATTCACACCGTGCGACGTCTGGCTATTCCCCAAACTCAAAATACCATTCCGGCGACACCGTTTTGAGTCGATTGAAGAGATTCAACGTGAAAATGTGTCACGTGAAGGTTACGTGGAAATATGTGAAGCACATTAGAATTTTTTTCTGTCAGTTGCTTCTGTGCCTTTGTTAGTTGTTTTCATTTTTCTCCTTAGTCTGACTTGTACCATTAAAACGCTTTTGATGGTTTTTAATATGGAGAACACATTTCAAAAGTTGGTCTCGTGATTACAAATTTTAGAAATTATGTCACTCTGACCGCAATTGTTTGAGTTTAGCTGTTCGTTTTCATGTGATTCTTGAATGTATACCTCAAAATACCTATAAGTTACATGTCATTCAATTTCTGTGAATGGTATGATGTCCAGAGACTTATATATCTAAGTAGTTTTTTTATAAACACTCTGTATAATATTTAC
>BPLR01011184.1:0-28317 GCA_021605095.1 Caerostris extrusa
AGTTATTGCATGCTTAAAATGCATTTTAAAAAAAAAATTGCTAGTTTATTGATAAATTTATCAAAAATATTTAAAAAGTCTTAAAACTTTTCAGGGATATTTTGATATGTTAAATAACTTTTTATGTTAATATAGCATGGATATTCTTTTGGAGTACATGCAAATTAAATCAGAACAATAATAATAATAATAACAATTTATACTTACTCCTTGTTCCTGTTTAAATATATTGAATACTGAATGACAAAAAAAAAAAGGCAATGATTGAATTAAAAAACCACTTGACATTTTAAATAGAAACAAAAAAGTATTGTATATTACAGAAATATATATTTTTATATATATATATATAAAATATATGAAGAATCTCTGTACATTACGGTATATATATTCTGGACAATAATCTACAAGGCAAACTGACTCCTGCAAATAAATGAAATAAATAAATGTTATTATGGAATGTGTTAATAAACTTCTGTAGGTTAAACACAGTTATAAATAACTATAAAAATAACAAACATCTTGTAGGTGACAATTTAAATTGTAAAATGATTGTATTAATCAAACAAATCTATTTTTGGAAAAGGATGAAAGAAATTAAACCACAACCAATAATATTAATTATATTTATCCTACCCTGTTTAACTATTGTTAAATAATGAGCACATAAACATATTGCAATATGTAAAAAATTGCTTCATTTCAAGCCCTTCCTGTGAGACGATTTGGAATGTTTAAATCTTCTTATTATTAACTGAATACAATTTAGTAACTCAAATTATTAATTCATAATTAATTTGTTAATCCTACGTCAAGTTTTTATTCGACACATTACATATTTCATTAAACATTAATGATTCACTTTCCTCAAATACATAGAATATGTCAATTACATATACTAAAAATTCATTTTGTTTAAAAAATAAAAATTTTATTGTTACAAATAATACAGTTTTATATTTATTTAAATTTGGTTACAGAGTTTTTGATATTACTTAAGAACGACGAGTGTGTAGCACCATACTTCAGAAGATGCCTTCTCAAAATAATTATATTGTTTTACATGATTTATTCAAAATAAATGCCAAGCATACTATACCATGCATATGCAGTTTAACAAGATGTTTAAAATTTTAATGCAGTACGTAAACAATAAGTACACAAAACTTACAAAGTCAAATATCTACCGGCTAAAAATGTAAACAACGTCATGCAGCGCTTTTGTGGCAAACGTTAAAAATTTCAAGTTATTATTTTTCTTTTTTAGGCAAATTTTTTAAAAATAAATATTTAGTATTTCAGCTTATATATGTAATTAAATTTATTTTCATTCGAAATCAAAAAAAATATTATAAAGCTTCACAAGCAGCAATGATACAAAAAGAAAACGCAATTTTTTCATTTACAGGGTCCATTTTTTGGGTAGATAATAACTCAATCTTTCAACAAACTGTCGTTAATATTACCTTCTAGGTAGATTAAATTTTTTTATTGTTTTTAAAAGGTTATTCATCATTGTTTTATTGAGCAAAAAGTTCACCGAATTTGCTTTTACAATAAATCAGGAAACAGATCCAGAAATTTCAGAGGTTTTGGAAGAGAAAGACAATATCTAGTTCAGCCATCCACGAGTTCTGTTGGTACCACTATAAATTTGGTTTAAACGCTAAAAAGTATATGAAAATTTGTGAATTTAAAAAATATAACGCGTTACTATCCTCGAAAACTAAATGGGTGGTCGCTTGAGCAGGCTAACTACTATGGCAGTTTGAATTGTCGCTTTTTCTACTTGATAAATCAAGTCATAAAAAATATTTAATAGATGCATGAGGTGCTTTTGAAATCCGCTATTTAAATCAAATAAATATACCCTTCAGAATTTAAACTAACTTGGCTAACTCAACAACAATTAAAACTTATGGAATTCAATTAGTTAAGTCTCGATCTAAGTGTAAGAAGAAAATTCGATTGCCAGTTTATAATTGCCGATGTTTCAAAATCTATCATTAGCGCTGACTTTTTGTAGAACTATGCTGGTAGATTTAAAACAAAAACTGTTGATTGATCCCTTGACTTTCACTTTATGCGCCAGCTAAATAAAATAAGAGGTCCATCTTCTCCGTGTTTGACTCTATTTGAATACAAATATTGATCCCGTCATCGGTAACCTTTTAGAGGAATTCAAAAGCTTCACATCACAAAAATTTTTGATTAAAGAAAAAGCGATCTTAAGCATAATGCCACAATCATTCAATAGTGACAAAGATATCTTTAAATGGTTTCCAAAATTCATAGATTATCTCCTGATAAATTCAAAAATTGCAAATGTTGATTCGACTATATGCTAAAAACACAGTAAAAACACAACATTTGTTGTCCATCACAGCTTGTGGTCTATGTTGGTCCTTCGCAGATAAATGTGTGTAAAGTTGACACGTATTGCCAAAGAAAAGTCATATAGTGCAGCAGCTACTAAGCACTCTGGTGCCACAGGTTCCGGTTCGTGCCTGGCGGTACCATGGATATTTGAAGTTCGAATCCATTTTTAAACAGTAGGCCCCAATCTAAATGATGTAGAACGTTGGGCTGACAATTCTACCTGTAAAAAAAGAAACTATCTCCATCTCCTGTCTAGAAATCTGCCAGCAGGTTGACGACCTTGACTCAGCATGTGACTGCAGTACCATTATCATGACATTTAAAAATAGCTACTGCTAACTAACTTAACTAACATGAAACTTTCCTTATAAATGAAGAAAAAATAAATAGCAAAGAGCGTATAGACATTAAACACTCATTATTGTAGCACATATCTGGGGACAAGGAGAAAGTACGGGATATCACTTTTTAGTAATCTAGGTTCTAATATTAACTTTATTATTACGTCTTTATTCGTACTTCATTAAAACCAAACTTTTTACTTTACCCTCCAAGTGAAGAATGAAATATCCGAATTAGCATTTCTAAAGAATTAGCTGTAATAGCACAATGCAAATTCCTTAAAACTGAAGAAATGACATTGGTATATTGCATATTTCCTTAGTTTGTATTCCATAATAAATATTTTATGGGGGTTTTCTGTTGTTGGCAAGAAGATCGTCTACTCATCCAATGCATACAAAATATGCATCCAATACATGTATATAACAGTTGGGCTGAGAAAATCGTAGGCTGACACATAGATGGAGCTACTAGTATTAAATCAATATGATTTTTTTGTTAGCCCTAACCTTCAAAAGACACGTCTATAAATTTGACAGATATTGCACTATTAGTATGGGAGTTATAGCATTTTTAGTGTTCATCACGTGCAGTCCACTCGGCTGACTGTCGATTGACTCCGGTGTGAAATGATGGTTTCATCCATTGTCACATATCGACGCAAAAATTCGGGTTTATTACGATTGAACAGCTCCAAACACTGCTTAGAATCATCAATTCGTTGTTGTGTTTGGGTCGATTGTGAGCACGCGCGGCACCCACTTTGAACAGAGCTTTCGCATATCCAAATATTCATTCACAATATGTCCAATATGTTCCTTTGATATCTTTAGGGTCTCAGCTATCTCAATCAACTTCACTTTACGGTTATCAGAAATTATTTTGTGGACTTTTATATTTTTTCGTCGGTAACAGACTCTTGGGGCGTCCACTGCGTGCATCGTCCTCGGTGCTCATTTCGCCTCGTTTAAATTTAGTAAACCACTTCTCTGGTTGATTTTCCTGGTGCAAAGTCCGAATAATGTTTGTCAAGCCAAGCCTTGGCTCAATAGTATTTTTTCAAAAAAAAAAAGCAATGCTTTATTAACACACGAAATTTTTTTATCCATTTTTTCAAATTAACAAAAGTTGCTTCACTAAAATGCTATAACTCACATACTAATAGTGCAACTGCGGTCAAATATATACACGTGTCTTTTGAAGGTTATGGCTAACTCAAAAATTATATGGATTTAATACTACTAGTAGCGCCATCTATGTATTAGCCTATGAACGTTTCAGATCACCTGTTACTTAGTTTGTATTCCATAATAAATATTTTATGGGGTTTTCTGTTGTTGACAAGAAGATCGTCCATTATCCAATGCATGCAAATATGTATCCAATGAATGCATATATGTATATTATCAAGAATCCTTACAAATTATTTAGAAATTTCAATATTTGTAAATCTGATGGAGATCACAGAAATAAAATGTTTAAAAGTCAAATTAAAATGCATGATGTGAATTTATTTTTTAGATTACATGATGGGAAACAATATATGATGTTAGACCAGGAGTTTCCACTCGTTTCGTTTCCTAGGGCAAATAGTTAAGCGGGAAAAAATTTGCTCCAGATTACAATTTTTGTTTTTTATTTTGTTATAATTTCGTTGACTTTTGTTCCACTTGTCAATGCCATGCCACCAACAGGTAGTGGAGCGGACAACATTGCCTTTCAGAGGGACTTTTAAGGGTAACTGCTTGGAATTTGTATTAGAACTCGCGCCAAAAGAAAAGCCGCTGGTTGAAGCTTAAAATGTGCAATCTGTCACATGTGAGGTCTAATTCACCTATATTGGTTTCCCATATGTCTGCTCCCGAGAAAAAGATAAAGCTTGTTGTCGCCAATCTACAGCTATAAAAAAAAGAACTTCCGCTTTTTACCGATTGAAAGTTGTCTGTGCTTGTCGTCGATTTATGTTTTGTAGAACAAAAAATAGAGAAAGTAAAAAAATCATCAGTCCTTTGAAAAAAGGGGGAAAAAAAAATATTTAGTCAAAGTAGAAAAAGAAATGGATATATAATATATAAATATATATTTCTTTTAATTTGCGGGACGGATAGAGCCTTCCGGCGGGCCATAGTTTGCCCATCCCTGGTGTTCTCGTCAATAGCACTCACACATGTTCTCTTACACAAGCGAATTGTATTTTTAATCACACTCACACACTAACACAATAAAAACCACAGGTTTAAGCTTAATGGATTTATTTACATGACAGTCACAGCCACTCGTAGCTGTGCTGTTCACTCTTGCCGCTCTGGCACTAAACTATTCAGACTCGCACTTATGCGTACGCAGGCGCATGCGTACACATACACTTTTTTTTCGCCGCTAGGGGTATACTTGCGCGTAGGCGCGAACACCTGGAGTAGTGTATAAAATAGAGCGTGTCCTCTTATTAGAGAGTTTTTGCATAACGTTTTTATCGTACGATATTTTACTTTCTAGCGCGCATGCTCATAGGAATAGCTCAGTACTGCAGAATTACAGATACGCATGCGCAATAGGTGCAATGTTTCCTATTTCATAGGTGCAATGAGCATGCGAGCTAGGTAGAAAAAATATCGGACTATAAAAAGCGTTGTGCAAAAACTCTATTCTCAAGGAACAGAAAGTTGGAAACGTCTTCCGGGGGAACTGCTACTTTTACCAGAATGACGTGTCCTTTTCGTGAATCGGCGAGGCTTTGAGATCTTGACTAGAGTTCGCACTGCTACGATTTTACCAGAATGACGTGAATCGCCAAAAGACCCATAGCGCTTTGAAAGCCATCCGGGGACACCCGGCCAATGACTTTTTAGTATGTATTGATGATTGGAAAAAAACTTTTTCAAAAGTGCATTGTGTCCGGAAGGGATTACTTTGAAGCAACTCTTATTTAGAAAACGTACACTTATTACGACGCAATTCTGAAAATTCCGAGACATCGAGTCATGCATTTAACTGTGCGGCTATTAAGCATAAATAGATACAGAAAATTTTATTTTGGTTTACTACTGTGCCCAAAAAGAAAGACCCATTTTCAATTAAAATTCCTGAGGCTTACGGAATTTAAGTTTTTTTTTTTTTCTTTTTTTAGGTTGCTGGCACTGTCCTTGACATCTGTGTGAAATTTGACCTTTAAAATATTCATTAGTGTTTGAGTTACGCTTGGCTTTGTGAGAAGCTAAAACCGATTCCGGCGATTTTTGAAATAGCTGAATTAAATGAGCAAAGAACTTGCATTCAATTTTTTTTTGCGGAAACGTATAGAATATTGCGGAAGGCATTCGGTGAGCATTCCTATATAGGAAATAAATGTTTAGAAGTGGTATAAACAGTTCAAAGAAGGCAGAGAACGCGTTGAAGACGAAGAGCGCTCTGGTCGATCATCCACCTCAACCGACGAAGCTCACGCCCAAAAGATTTGGTGCTTGCAAACCATCGATTTACAATTAGAGACCTTGCTGGTGATGTTGGAATTTTAAAAGGTTATGTCAATTCCATTTTAAAGATGTTTTGGGCCTCAAACGCGTCAAATCTCAATTGAAACCGAAAACACTGAATTTTTTAGAAAATCATCGTCGCGTTGAAGTGTGTGAAACTATGCTTTCTAACTATCAGGACAAGTTGAAATGCATCATAACAGAGATGAGACTTAGATTTATGTTTACGATCCGGAAACAAAGGTAAAAGCAAGACCGAAAAGAGCACGCCAAAGTCGCTCAAAAATCATGGTCATGTTGACTGTTTTCTTCGATTACCATGGTGTGATGCATTATGAATTTCTTCCGCCGGGTCAAACTGTCAACAAGGATTATTATTTGTGTGTTATGCGTCGTTTGCGTGAAGCTATTCGCAAAAAGAGGCCACATTTACGGAAAGACAATTCTTAGTTTTTGCATCACTATAATGCGCCAGCTCACATTGCATTGATTCTTGACATTGCATTGACATTTCATTTTGCATTGACTTTTTCGCCTAAAATGAAACTCATATCGTTCCCCAACCACCGTATTTACCTGATTTAGCACCGTGGCGACTTCTGGTTATTCGCACGGTGCTAAATTGAAAAGACCACTCCGGTGACATCGTTTTGAGCTGATTAAAGAGATTCAACGTGAAACGGCGAGTGCTTTGAATTCATCCCCAATGACTTTTTAGCAAGCATTGAGGATTGGAAAAAAATTTCGCATAAATGCATTGTGTCCGGAGGGGATTACTTTGATGGCGATGAAATAAATTTGGAAGAATAATTAAAGAGTTTTTGAAAAAAATAAAAATTGGTATTAGTTTTTGGGCACAGTAGTATTTAATTTCTCTCATAATTTTGTATGAAATATGATAAAACATTACAAAAAAAGATTAATTTAAATGAATATTTTATTTTTTAATTATTTTGGGTGGAAAATGCTACGCAAGAAAATTGACACCATATATTTAAATAAAATAAATACCATATATTACCATACTGAATATAAATACCATATATTTTAAAAAAAATTTTACATTTGTTTATTGCTAAAAATAATGAACAATTTCTTTTGAAAATCGTTGTATGGTAGAAGACCTTTTCCTCCCTTCGCGCCAACAGCACAGGGTAGAAATAGCCAACGGTGAAGAGTGCTGGGCCTGAATGGCCGAGTGTCTAGCTGCTCGGTGTCATAGGGCGTTTGGGGTTCGAGTCCCGGCGGTGTCATGGATGTTTGTAGTGGTTCAGAATCCACTTTAAGCCGTAGGTCCCGGTCTCCTATGACTGTAAGAGCGTCACAGTGCAGAAATCAGACTTCTACCTACGGGTGCTCCATCAGAACAGAAGCTACATTTCCTTCCATGAGGGATACGACATCAACAACAAAGAGTGTTGGTAAAACTCGCCAAGCTGCCATCGTTTAAAACATCGTTTTTTAAACAGCAAAAGAGTGTTGGAAAAACATCGCATGCGTTTCAAAGTGAAAGTCACGTGCGGATTATGTTTGTTCCAAACTGGCAACCCTGATATATTTCTCTGTAATCCATACTAACAAGATTGACTATAATTCAACAACAGATCTCATCATCCAAAAACTTCCGGTGCATTTACACAAAATTAACTCCATGAGTGAATGGAATTAATTTCAAAATTTCCTACACATTCACTTGAGCCTCTTTCCCGGTAACAGCAATCGTTTCAAACAACTCTATTTAGCGAATGTCCGTATTTCCAGCTTCCAGTTCATCAATTTTATGGACAGAACCGGATTTAGATGAAAAGAGGCCCTAGGCCAGGGATGGGCAAACTACGGCCCGCGGGCCAAAGCAGGGCCGCCGGAAGGTTCTATTCGGCCCGCGGATAGAATTGCCGATTCGAGACAAATTAAAAGAAATATATATTTCTATATTATATATCCATCTCCTTTTCTACTTTGATTAAATATTATTTTTTTATTCCTTTTTTTCAAAGAACTGATGGTCTTTTTACTTTCTCTGTTTTTGTTCTACAAAACATAAATCGACGGAAATGAAGAGAAGAGAAGCTTAAGAATTATGAAGATGGCTTGAAAAAACTCATTTTGAGTTCGAACGCAGATTTGAAGGCCATTCAAACAGAATTGGATATTTTTACCATGCCTTTCGACGTAAATTGTGAAGTCAGATTTGCAGGTTGAATTAATTCGGTTTGCAATCTAACAATCATCTCAAGTAGTTGTTTCTAAATATGTCAAAGTTAGTTTCTCAAATCATTACCGAAAGTAAGTTTCAAATTTAATATCTCACGGCCAGAAAATCAGTGCTATGTTTGCTTCATCTTATATATCTGAACGTTTTCAACTATGAACTGCGATTTTTGGCCCGCGACCGAAAAAAAAAAAAAGTTTTGCCCATCCCTGTACTAGGCACACAATTTGATGATTTCGAAGGTCATTTATATGTACTGCTTTGTGAGAAATTGTGCTTTTAGACAATTGCTTGATGTTTGTAGTAATTATTTTATTATTTATCTTAAAAATGCACGTACATTACTTTATATATATATATTTTTCAATTGTTATTCTGAACATTTTCTGTTGATATATCAGATGACGAACTAAGTAAAATACCGAGGTTACTGAAATAAAAAAAATAAAAAAAATAAGATAAAAATAGTAGAAGAAGAAAAATAACGACTATAGGACAAAGAAGAATAATTTTTTTCTTGGTAATAGAAAATGGAATGAAAAATAAAAAGATTGATTGATTGATCTTTGTCCCATAATTTCTTTTAGTTTTCTCATCTATCGTTAGATGGCGCCAGAATCCCTCGATATTAAATTGCTGCCAGATAATTTACTTTTCTTGATTTCAGAAAAAAAAAAAAAAAAAAAAAAAATTAAGATAAAATTTTGTATTAAGCTGCCACTAATTCAATATTTTAGTATTATATATTAAAAATTAATTATATTTAGATTTCAATACTCAAGTGTCACTTGTTCAAATTATGCATCACAACATTCTGAAAGATGCGACAGGTAGGCGGAAAAGTTCGTAGGCTGACACATAGATGTCGCTACTAGTATTAAATCCATATGTTTTTAGTTAGCCCTTACCTTCAAAAGACACGCAACCTCAAAAGCAACTTCTGTTAGTTTGAAAAAATGATAAAAAGGAATTTCGTGTGTTAATTAAAGCATTGGTTTTCGGCAAAAAAAATACTATTGAAGCTAAGACTTGGCTTGATAAACATTATTCGGACTTTGTACCAGGAAATCAACCGTAGAGAAGTGGCTTGCTAAATTTAAACGAGGTGAAATGAGCACCGAGGACGATGCACGCAGTGGACGCCCCAAAGAGGCTGTTACCGACGAAAACATAAAAAAAGTCCACACAACAATTTCTGATAACCGTAAAGTGAAGTTGATTGAGATAGCTAAGACTCTAAAAATATCAAAGGAACGTGTTGGACATATCGTGAATGAATATTTGGATATGCGAAAGCTCTGTTCAAAGTGGGTGCCGCGCGAGCTCACAATCGACCCAAAACAACAACGAAGTGATGATTCTAAGAAGTGTTTGGAGCTATTCATTCGTAATAAACCCGAATTTTGCGTCGATATGTGACAATGGATGAAACATGGCTCCATCATTTCACCGGAGTCCAATCGACAGTCAGCCGAGTGGACTGCACGTGATGAACACTAAAAATGCTATAACTCACATACTAATAGTGCAACAGCTGTCAAATTTATACACGTGTCTTTTGAAGGTTAGGGCTAACTAAAAATAGTATGGATTTAATATTAGTATCGTCATCTATGTGTCAGCCTACGGACGTTTCAGCCCACCTGTTATCTTCCATCTGTGATTTGAAGATTTTCAAGCTGTAACATTGTCATTTCTATTGCAATAAATATAGTTGCTTAAATTACTTTGAGTAGTAATAAATAAAACTTAAAAAAAATTAAATAAAAAAAACATCTAAAATTTGAAAACATCTTGAGAACAATTAAAGCAAGAGATCGAAAAAGCTAAGCTATCGATACAATTAGGGAGTCCGTTGTCGATGCCCCCTCCAAAAAAAAAAAAAAAAAAATAAAAGGTTAAAGTTAAAATTAAAATTTTAAGATAAAATAAAATAAAACAAAAGTAGTAAGATTAAAATTAGCAAAAATAGCAAAGAAAATTAAAATTAACAGATGAACATTAAGAAAACGTAAAAACATACAAAATAAATAAATTCTTAAAACTATAGTTGACTGGCTAGCCAACAGATGGCGCCCTCAGTCAGTTGTTTTATAATATTGGAAAAACCCAACCGAAGCTAGGAAAAAAAAATACATTTTTTATTTTAGTACTTATTTAAAAACAAAAAAAGTTTTAAAAGTAAAGTTCTAAGCTGCTTGCGTTCTGAAATTAAATTACCTATTTTTACCAATTGTTTCACCGATTTCTTCACCTGGGGCAATAACTCATATCTCTTGTTTTCTAATTCAGATAGTTTCATTACTACAAAATTTAATATTAAACAATGATACTAACGAAATTTTTATCAAAAACAAAATCAATTTAATTATTTTCGATATTTAAGTAAACTTGTGTCAGTTTTAATAATTTTCTGTTAATCATTCACTGTGGGCCAAATCAAGACGAATTATCTGTAAATCATCATCATTATCATTGGTGCAACAGGATTTGGTGGGCCAAGGCCGTCTGCTTACTGGCAGGTTTCTAAACGGGAGATGTATTTTTTTTTTTGTTTTTACGGGGTAGGGTTGTCAGCCCTGTGCTCAACGCTCTACGGTCATGCCAGATTGGGACCATATATCAAGGGTCTCCAAACTTTTCAGCCTTAGGGCCATACTGTTTACTCCAGTAAGTACCAAGGGCCAAAACCGTTTTAATTTTTTCTGCCATTATCTAATTTCTAGACCAGTCGCCGAGTATGCTCTCTGAGCGAGCATACGCTTGCTAACTACAAACTGTTGTCAGTGAAAAATCACAATTACATAAATCTCATTAGTATTTTTTTACAAGTGGATACCCCGCGGTTTCATTGGCGTTAATTTAGCTTTTCCGTTCCTGAAGGATTTTAAGGATAAAAATCATATGTTCGATTCAGGATATATACATTCCAAACAACGATATACATACATATGCGATACTCTTTACCCCAACATAACTGCCGAGGGTAACCCCGGGATGTTCACTAGTTTATAATGTTAGTGGAATTCTTTTCAATTATTTGTTAGTTGTTATGCTTAAGTTAAATTTTCCGTGTATTATGCTTGCCGTTAAGTTTTTCCCTAGCAAGTCAATAAAATCGAGTTATTATCATTCTGTGTTTTTTTTTATCCGACTTATTACAGCAACAATAGACTATTCGTTGTCGTGGGCCGGATGGATGACACTGACGGGCCGTAGTTTGGAGGCCCCTGTCATATACCATACTAGACCGGATTTTTATTTTTTGACATATATAGATGTAACAAATAATTTCCTCTGAATTAATTATTTTTTATATCATCACCCCCTCCCCTCCAAAAAGTGTTTATAATTTTTTTAAAAGTGTTAAAATTAAGTTATTTAATTAAAAGCAAAAATTTGATTTTTTATTAGGTTAATATATATATACATACAAAAACTTTAAATAAAAAGAATTTTTTAGCTTTTAGATATATATATATATAGGTTCATGAAAGATAATTTAATAATTACAAATGTTTTTTAATTAAAAGTTAGAAATTTTATTTTTATTTTTATGCTTTTTAATATTTTATATATATATACATTTATTTAATATATATATTATACATTTATTTAATAAATAAAAAAATAAAATTCTTCGCTTTTAATTGAAGAATATTCATTATTATAAAAATTATTCTACATGAACCTCTATGCCCAAGTATTTTTTTCTACGTTAGGTTTTAATTAATGCGCTTTTATTAGTTTCACCTGTATATTTGTTTGTATGTATGTATGTAACTGACACTTTGGGCTCGATTTTGCCCTACTTTAAGCAATCCGATTTAATTTAAACGTTGTAGGCTTATCAAGGACCGACGACAATAAAATATTTTGATAAGTTTATTAGTTCATCATGATTAGGATAGCCAGGATTAGTGATTAAAACACACAGCCTTTGAAAAGTCATCTTGATCGGCGCATCATTTTTTCCCTGGAGATCTTCTTCTTCTCATACACCCTATATAAGCTGCAAAGAAACATTTACAGACATCTTTCAGATATTCAAATCTACGTGGAACTGCGGCACAACGGATAAAGCGCCTGATTAGAAGATTCCCTGTTCGAATCCTGGCTGGCTCGACATATTCGCATTTAGCCTTTGGTTTACCTCACACAATTAAATTATTGTAAGAACCAGTCCTCCGTACCGGGACCTCATTTAAATATTATAGTTTAAAAACACTAAAAAACATGCTTTTAGAGTTAATCAAACTAAAAAGTAAATAAATTAATAGTTTAAAAACTAAAAAACACGCTTTTAGAGTTAATCAAACTAAAAAGTAAAAAATAATTGTTAACATAAGAATGAAATGACTGACGAAAAATGAATGTCACTGTTCTAAAAGCGTGGGGTGTTCGATATCAATCGTCATAACTTTTCACTAGTTTCATTCGGAAATGCAGAGTTAGTTTAAAAATATCATATAGAGCACCCCACGCCTTTAGAACAGTGACATTCATTTTCTCAGCAGTCATTTTATTCTTACGTTAACAATTATTTTTTACTTTTTAGTTTGATTCACTCTAAAAGCGTGTTTTTTTTTAGTTTTTTAAACTATTAATTTATTTTACTTCAATTATCATGTGTTTAACATTTTATCTACACATTAAACTCTTATTTAATGTAATATAACCTCTTACGATTCTCAAGATGTTATATTTTAATCAAATGACTTTATATTAAAATTAAAATAAAATTTAATTCTAATGGTAAACTGATGTTTTAGAAAAGCTATTTTTTAGAAATTTCAAAAAAAAAAAAAAAAAAAAAAATAAATAAATAAATCTTCTCCCATCTCTTGATGGTAATATTGGTTCTACAAATCAAATATTTTGAAATCATAACTGCATGAGGAGTAGATCATAAATCTAACCTCTTAAAATTATGGAAAATTGCTGTTTGTTCAGTTCTTACTATTACATTCACTGAACCATATAGGAATTTATAGAATTTTATTTACAATCCATGAAAATTTCATATAAACTTCAACACAAGGAGGGACGTTGGCATTAAAATTTTTTATATATATACTTTCGTGTTGAATTCATTTTATTAGATAAAAAAATAAGTAATATAAAAAAATATTTTAAGTCAATTCCTACTTTTTTTTTCACTTTATTGCAGAAAGTCCTTTATAAATAATTTTCATTCACTCTTTTAAGTTTATCTGGCGCCATCTATTGGTAGATATGTGCAACTTAAATCTAAAAAAAAAAAAAATGAATTAATTAAATTTAATTACTGAATTAATATTTGAATAAACTGTATTAACATCAAGTGTCACCCATTACAAGTTAAAGAAAAATGTATTTGAACTTGAGTGGATGAATAACAAGTAATATAAAAATTTTTTTTTTAAAGTCATTTCCTTTTTTTTCACTATGTTGCAGAAAAGTGCTTTTACAAATAAAGTTGCAATTTTCCTCTTACAACTGGTGCCATCTATTATTAGATGCTTTCAACTTAAATCTAAAAACACTAAAATTATTTAAACTTAATGAATTATCATCATGTCATCCGCTACTAGTTCAAAAAAATGTATTTGAATTTGAGTGGATGAATAAAAGTATTTTATTAACGATGGAAAATTTGAACAAGATATATATATAGGGAGTGTGGGGAACTAATAGCAGGAATTAAAAAAGTATTTTATTAACGATTGAAAATTTGAACAAGATATATAGGGAGAGTGTGAGCTAATAGTAGGAATTGAAATAAATTTTAAAAATTATAACTATAACTATTATATTTATTTATTATATTATTATTATTATTTATTATAATTTATTATAATTATTTATTTATTATTATTAAAATGGCAATATGAAACCTGACGGCCGAGTGACCAGCTTTCAAGCACTCGCCAAGCCTTCATGCTCGAGTCCCGGAGGTGCCATGGATATTTGTAGTGGTTCAGAATCCAATATAAACTGTAGGTCCCGATCATATATGATTTTTAGGCGTAGGGTTGACAATCCTACATCGTACAAAGAAAACCTCTCCTGTCTCGAAATCTGCCAGTAAGCACACGACCTCGACGCACCATGGAGTTTTTGCATCAATGAAAAAGAGAATTGCAACATAACTTTGGAAATAAAAGATAATAACAATTAACTTTTATATTATATAATTTTATTAAAATAGTTTTAATTAAATGTTCAGTTGAAAATGTTTTAAAACTTTTGTAATATTGTAATTCATATCTTTTAAGGCTTTACTAAAGAGAATAATTTCTATATAAGCAAAAGTTACATTGCACACGAATTTTTTACAAATTAACCTTATTATTATTCACTTTTGTGAAATGACGAACAACAATTACTTGAAATTTTACAATTTTAATTTTATTTTATAATCATTTAAAAAGTTGAAAAAGTATTTTTATTTGATTGCTTTTTTTTTTTTTTTTTATAATATTTTGGTCGATCAGAAAATATTATGGCAATATTAGACTACTTAAAAATAGACTACTTAATATATAACTACTTAAAAATAGTTTATACAAATTGAGTGCGTTATAGTAAATAAAGAATGAAAAACTATTTTAAATTAAGAGCACAACAATTAATTTTTTTATTCTTAAGAAATATTACATTTTATGTCATTCATAGTTTTTTTCATTTCATTTTGATGAATATTTATTTTCCAAAGCATTAGGATAGTAATTTACAAAAACTAGGCTGACATAATATTAACAAAGCAATGCTATTTCGTTAAACAAAACATAGATAAATATATAATGAATTCTTAATCAAAAATATACATATTTTTTAAAATTCAATTTCAAAATCCATTTTGAACCACCTGCTACTTTTAACACACGTGATTAAAAATAAAAATCAAGGTCATTGTTATCAGATTGAAGATTATCTAACTTTTAAAACTTTTTTTTTTAATTATGAAATTCTGCTCTAATTATTTTTTTTTTATGATATAAGCAGCCATAAGTATGTAGAACGATCCGATACATTTAATATTGTTTTAGGAAATATGTATTTTATCCTTATTATTCCAATTCATTAGGATAGCAATTTACACCCAAAATATACATAACAGTTGGGCTGACATGTTCGTAGGCTGACACATAGATGGCACTACTAGTATTAAATCCATATGATTTTTAGTTAGCCCTAACCTTCAAAAGACACATGTATAAATTTGACAGCAGTTGCACTATTAGTATGTGAGTTATAGCATTTTTAGGGAAGCAACTTTTGTTAGTTTGAAAAAATGGTTAAAAAAGGAATTTCGTGTGTTAATAAAGCATTGCTTTTTGGCGAAAAAAAATATTATTGAAGCCCAGGCTTGGCTTGATAAACATTATTCGAACTTTGCACCAGGAAAATCAACCGTAGAGAAGTGGTTTGCTAAATTTAAACGAGGCGAAATGAGCACCGAGGACGATGCACGCAGTGGACGCCCCAAAGAGGCTGTTACCGACGAAAACATCAAAAAGTTCACAAAATAATTTCTGATAACCGTAAAGTGAAGTTTATTGAGATAGCTGAGACCCTAAAGATATCAAAGGACCGTGTTGGACATATCGTGAATGAATATTTGGATATGCGAAAGCTCTGTTCAAAGTGGGTGCCGCGCGAGCTCACAATCGACCCAAAACAACAACGAATGGATGATTCTAAGCAGTTTTTGGAGCTGTTCAATAGTAACAAACCCGAATTTTTGCATCGATATGTGATAATGGATGAAACATGGCTTCATCATTTCACACCGGAGTCCAATCGACAGTCAGCAGAGTGGACTGCAAGTGATGAATCGACTACAAAGCGTGGAAAGACGCAAAAGTCGGCTGGCAAGGTTATGGCATCAATATTTTGGGATACGCATGGTATAATATTCGTTGACTATCTTAAAAGGGAAAAACCATAAACAGCGACTATTATGTAGCGTTATTGGAGCGTTTGAAAGTCGAAATCGCGGAAAAAAGGCCTCATTTGAAGACGAAAATGCTGTTTCATCAAGACAATGCACCATGTCACAAATCAATGAAAACGATGGCAAAATTGCATGAATTGGGCTTCGAATTGCTTCCGCATCCACCGTATTCTCCAGATCTGGTCCCCAAGCGACTTTTTCCTGTTCTCAGATCTCAAGAGGATGCTCGCTAGACAGAAATTTCGCGCCGATGAAGAGGTAATGGCCGAAACTGAAGCCTATTTTGAGGCTAAAGACAAATCGTAATATAAAAATAGTATCGAAAAATTATATGACCGCTATAATCGTTGTATCGCCCTCGAAGGCAACTATATTGAATAATAAAATCAAATTCTATCAAAAAAAAATTTTTTTTTTTCTATGCTAGCCTACGAACTTTTCAGCCCACCTGGTAAAGATAATAAAGATTATATAATTATATTATTTAAATATATTAATAACATATTTGATTATATAATTATATTATATTAAAGCGTTTTATTATTTGAAGACGATTTTTTTTTAATTCTGAAATTCTGCTCCAATCAATCTTTCTTTATGATATACGATGCTAAGCAGCCTTAAGTACGAAGAATGATCCGATACATTTAATAGTGTTTTAGGAAATATATATTTCATCCTTATTAATTTACCAAAATTTTTATTATTTTCAAAACATAAAAAGGAAGTCATTATAATTCTTTATTATTCTTATTCCTAAGTCATTATAATCTTTTATTAATGCTATTCCTTAGTCATTATAATGCTTTTTATTATTGTTATTCTTTAGTCATTATAATCTTTTATTATTGTTTTTTCTTAGTCATTATAATATTTTATTATTGCAATTCCTTAGTACTTATAATTCTTTATTATTTTTATTCCTTAGTCATTATAATCCTTTATTATTGTTATTCCTTATTTATTATATTCCTCTATTATTGTTATTCCTTAGTCATTATAATCCTATATTATAATTATTCTTTAGTCATTATAATCCTTTATTATTGTTATTCCTCTGTCACTATAATCTTTAATTATTGTTATTCCTCAGTCATTATAATTCTTTATTATTGCTATCTCAATCATTATAATCCTCTATTATTGTTTTTCCTTAGTCTCTATTATCTTTTTTTTATTTTTATTTCTTAGTTATTATAATCCTTTATTACTGTTATTTCTTAATCATTATAATCCTTTATTATTTGACTATATTAAGAGTTAATATGCTGTATATTCTTATAACTGCTTACTAAAAGCTGATTATAGTAAGATATTTCGGTCCTATTTAGTCCTTGAACTATCGCAACACTCTTCTAAGAATATATCTCAATTGCGTATTCCTTCGAAATAATTATTCCAGTTATTTTGAATTTAGATTTAGACTTTCCAGAAATTTCTTCGGCTAATTTATTCTGAAAATTTTCCTCAAATCGTCTAATTGGACGGGTAATGTGAAGCCAATCTCCTATTGAATTCGTTTAATTTTGTGGAACTATTCAATATGACATGGCTCCAAAATAGATTTTTAGAGAAACTAACTTCATTAAGTAGAGGCAGCGGATGGGATTGAGTTTCTGCTTTAACAATCAGAACTGATTTTCGTTAATGAATGCTTTTCATAGAAACTGATTGTTCAACTAAAAGCTTTATGGCATGCTTTTCAAATTCCATTTAAAATTGACTTTCTTTAAGAAGTGTTGACGTAAAAACTATTTTTGCTTTGGAAAAAATACTGAGTACTGTAAAAAAAAATAACAAATAATTTGCAGAAAATTAACATTAAATTATTAATTTTCACATAATTGTCATGAAAATTTACGAATTTGTTTGCTAATCAAAGAAATCTGTTTCAAAATCCGTCATCAAAGCGTTGAAGCAAAACTAATTTTTTTCTTTAGAAAAAATATTGAGCATTCTAAAAAAATAATTAATAAATAAATAAATTGAAGAAATTTAACATTAATTAATTAATTCTCATATAATTGAAAATTTATGAATTTGTTTGCTAATTAGAGAAATCTGATTAAAAATCCGTGATTAAAGCGTTGAAATAAAAAACTAATTTTTTCTTTTAAAAAAAATGAGCATTGCTAAAAAACAATAAATAAATAATTAAATTGCAGAAATTTAACATTAAATTTGTACTTCTCATATAGTTGTAATGAAAATTTACGAATTTGTTTGCGAATCAGAGAAATCTAATTTTTAAAATCCGTCATCAAAGCGTTAAAAAAAAATAATTTTGTCTTTAGAAAAATAATTAGCATTGTTTAAAATAAATATATGAATAAATTGCAGAAATATAACATTAAATTATTAATTCTCCTATAATTGTAATGAAAATTTAAGAATTTGTTTGCTAGAAACTGTAATCAGAGAAATCAGAGTTTAATCAGAGAAATCTGAATTTCAAAATCCGTCATCAAAAGAAACAAAATTAATTTTTTTTTCTTTAGAAAAGCATTTAAAAAAAAAAAAAAAAAGCATTGCTAAAAAAACAATAAATAAATAATTAAATTGCAGAAATTTAACATTAAATTTGTAATTTCATATAGTTGTAATGAAAATTTATGAATTTGTTTGCGAATCAGAGAAATGTGTTTCAAAATCCATCATCATTTGGAATAAAATTTCTAAGTGATAAAATTCTTTTTTTTTTTAAATACTTCTGTATAAAATAAAAGATTCATAAAAACAATTATTTCTATCAATGAATAAAATAAATTTCAGTAGAGAAATAGGAATATAATTCGCAAAAGAATTCGTTATTTACAATTATATTTTTAATAAAGAATATTTATATTGGTAAGAAAAAAATTTTTTGGAATAAAATTTTCCAAGTCGATAATACATCTGCGTAGAACTAAAAACATTCACAAACAATTATTTTATCAATAAGTAAAATAAATTTCTAGAGAATTAAAAATATTTGTAATGCATTAATTAAAAAGAAAGTGACTTTAAATTTTCTTGTAATAAGTTTTCTTGTTTTCTTGTCCATTTTTTTAATACTTTGTGAAAAAATTAGAGATTTATAAACAATTATTTCTATCAATGAATAAAATAAATTTCAATAGAGAATTAAAAATATGATTCATAAAAGAAATTCATTATTTGGAATTATATTTTTAATAAAGAATTTTTATATTGATAAGAAAAAAATATTTTGTTTGAAATAAAAATTGGCAAGTGATAAAAATTTTTAATATTTATATGTCTAGAACTAAGAGATTCATAAACAATTATTTCTTCAATTAATAAAATAAATTTCAGTAGAGAGAATTAAAAAATTTAATTTGTAAAGGAAATTCATTATGTGCGAAATAATAATTTTAATAAAGAATATTTATATTGGTAAAAAAAATATTTTGTTTGGAATAAAATTTTCTAAGTGATAACTTTTTAAATACATCTGCAAATTTTTAAGAGTTTTATAAATATTCTTCTCTCAATGAATAAAACAAATTTCAAAGTTCAAAATTAAAAATATTTGCAATATTTAGAAAAAAAGAATTTATATTAAAAGAAAATTTAAAATAAATAAAAGAAATTAGAATTAAAGAATTAAAATTTAAATTAAATATAAAAAAATAAAAAATTTAATTATAATTAATTGATAAGAATTTCATTTTAATTAAAACAAGCTGATTAAAATGTTCTTGTAAATGAAGATATTTTAAATCTCATTTGATATCAAGTTTACGAATGTAATGCGTCAACATGGTTCATTTATTTATACTTTACCATAAACAATCAAGACGTCACTTTTTAAAAAAAATTATTCACTATGAATAGTTTAATAAGTTAAAAAAATTAAATTGTGTCTGTTAATTTAAAAAACAAATTTCCATTGCTCAATGTTTCCGAAATAGGGTTTTTTGTGAGATTATCACTAAACAATTTTCTAGCTCTCAATGCTTAAAATATTTGACAGATCTCGAAACTTTTTTCTTTGTAGTTGTTGTTGTCGTATCCCCTGAAGAGTACAAGAACATCAAATATCGTTTTGCTTCCGAATTATATTGGCTATGTTGATTGCCAGCTGAGTATAAATCCTCTTCCGAGGGATGGTCCAGACAATATATGGCGGTTGCAACAGCTGGGCAATCAAAGACATGATGAGGGATAAGCTTCGACATCAGGGCCCTTGCCTCATTTCTGGTATTTTTGAACGCCATCAGCAGAAATTTTCATGTTTTCATTTTTTGGTATTTCATCCTTAATCTTGTGGAGAGTAGTAGTTGTTTTTTTGTAAACATTTAGTTCTTGTAATGTGGTATTTAGTTTTAAACTTAAAAGAATTATAAATTTGTCGAATTTTCCAAGGCATTTGGGTCTGCAAAGGAGAGTAAATGGCAGTCTACAAAAAAATCTTCTATCATTTATTTAAAGCCAAAAATCCACCTTTCATTAAATTCCAAATCAGAAAATAAACAAGAAGAATCCATTGCAGGATACATTCTATGCAAGCAGTGGATTTATTAAGTTAAAAGAATAACATACTTGAAAAGCAGTCAAAAACATTTTTTTTTTTGTCTCAATATATGATATTAGCATTTCATTATTTTCATGAAAAAATATTTTTCAACCGCACCGAAAATATTCTCATCTCAAAAATACAACATTATTTAAACATTAATTTTTTTATTAATAATCAATTTAGAAAGATTTAAATAAATAATTTAAAATAAATACAGATTTCCGTTTTTAAATTGATTATAATTAAACTCTAATAAAAGAGAACTTTACTTTAATTTTTGAAATTTTTTTATTCAATCAATTTCATTTATGATAGAAGCTGATGGACAGACATAAATAACCCAATTTAATCATACTAAAAATAAATCAAACATTTTGGTTCCAATTTATTATTCAAACATTAAAATTTTTATTAAAAAGAAATAAAGTGACTTATTTCAATATAATTTTAGAAATATATTTCAAAAAAAAAATACAGAACATGAAATATGTATATGTTTTTATAATATTCTTGTTTGGGAAGGAGAGGGTTAAGATTGAAGGAATCGCCATAATAGAATGAAATGCAAATCCACCATTAAGGTAATGGAATGTTCCAGGGGTAAGAAATCGTTCCAACGTTTCAAAGCAAACAAAGAACATCAGGTCCGTTCCGGAAGGCAGTATTTTGTGCCCAGCCACCACGCGCCGCAATGATGTGCTTTTAACACGGCGTGTTGTGATGGTTGTCAAACGATGAAAAAAATGTCTGCCATATGACAAATGACATGGCTTCGCTATTCATAGTTTACACCCAATCAATCAGAAGCAACAGGACGAGGATATTTGGTGAGAAATCGTCCGACAGAATACAAATTTTTTTGTATTTCAAAAACGACATATTTGATGGAATGGCAGGCAAATTGATGGAATAGCATTGTTTTGATTTTTTAAAATTTGATTTATTCTTTAATAATGGAGTTTCGGGCTTTTTCCCTGTTACGAAACTTAAATGCTTCCCTGTCGAATGTTTATCTAGGGTGGAACACGAGATGGCTAATGTACAAAAAATCTATCAATCATTTATTTAAAAAAACCGGTTTATCGAAACGTAAAACGAAAATAAATAGAGAAAGAATGATTATAAAAACAGACCAAAAGACTGTTTATTAAGTTAAAAAATAACACATAACAAGCAGTTCAACGATTTTCTGACATGAATGACGATATTAATAAAAAATAAAGGAAAAAAATTCAATCAAAACCGCACGAAAATGATGCCAATACAAAAGACAACATTATTTAAACATTAATTTTTTTATTAAACTAATTGCGAATTTAAATAGAATGAGAAAAAAAATTCCAATTTAAAGGCGTCCTTACCAAAATTATATTCTACACCAAAAGACAACGTTATTTAAACATAAATTTTTTTATGAAAACCTGTTGCTAATTTAAATAGAATGGGCTGCCAATTTAACCATACCAAAAAGCTAATATTCCAAAATATTGCTAAAAGACAACATTATTTTTAACATTAAAAATTTTTTTATTAAACCAGTTGAGAATTTAAATAGTTGTCCAACACTAAAATTTTAAAATAGATTCAATAGAATTTATAACACTGTATATGTTACGCTGCAAACTCATGTTTGTGAAAATTGCAACACCATGAAGGAATCCCGTTCATAATTGAATGAAATTTAATACACAATTGAGTGGTAGTGATACAAATAAATGAGCTAACGTTCAAAGCAAACAAACAATAACAAGAGATCGGAATCAGTATTTTGTGTAGCCACCACGCGCCGTTCAGAGGGCGCTGCTTAGCATACGCATGGCAAGGAGTGAAATTCAAATTTTGAATCATGCGCTGAGGAAGAGCATTCCATTTCCTGTTTGTATGCTCACCGTAAGTTCTTCATGGTGTTGCAACAGGACGAATCACGAGGGAGACGCTAAATTCCAACGAAATCCCTATAAAAAAATTTCAATCGGCGACATATCCGGGGAATACGCAGGCCAAGGAAGAATTTTATAATTTTAAAGAAGTTTGTTTAAATTTATATATAATATATTATATTCGTATATATATTCGTATTAATATATACATAAATAATGACGTCATATCATAGTGATCGTCTGCTGTGCGTAATTGTCGCCATTCAAAATGAAGTTGACGCACGTCATTCAAAGACGAATAAAAAGCAATTACTTCTTAAAAATCTCTTTAAGAAATAAACGCTTCACCTTGAAAGACCATAAAAATATAAAAAATATTTCCCGTGATATTTGCTCGTAAACAGCAATTCATTTTCTAAATGGCGCAGATAGAAAAACAATATTTGCTTCGAAAGGTATGTTCAAAGTTTAATGCCATCTATCACAAAAAAAGAAAATGGCAGTTTTACGTGATTTAGTGCGAAATTGAAAGAAGCGTTGTTCTTTTCTTTTTCTTCAGGCAGCATACTATATATGTGCATTTTTTTTTATAAAAATACTTTTTTTTTCTTTTGTCACGATAATTTTTTTTTTCTGAATAAGAACGACTGTTTTTTTTTTACTTTCGTGAGAAACTAAAGATTTTGTGAATTCTTTCTTTTCTTTTGTTCTGCTGTCACGAATTTCATTTTCAGCTGTGACACGAAAATGTGAAAATAAAACGCTGAAAACACATCAATATCCACAATATCCCCAATATATGAAATAGAATTATATATAATAAAAAACTATTCTTTTTTTCAACAGTGGAAGTCTATTTTAATTCTAAAATTAAGAATAGACTTCCACTATTGAAAAAAAAAAAAATTAGAATTCCGATTTTTGAAAATTAGAATTTAAATTCTAATTAGTAAATTTCCAATAATCTCTATATCTCTAAAAATAACATTTGTGTAGTATATTGTGAAATCAAAGAATCAATTAATTTATGAATTAAACAAATTTATTAAATATTAGTTTATGCAATTTGAAACAATTAATTTTTTATATTTTTTAGTACTTCTTGATTTCAAGTATTAATTTTATGACAAAATTGAAGAATACACTGATTGAGGTATTTATTTAAGATATAATAATATACATATGCTTCCATTTTATATAATAAAGTATTTGCTTATATACATGCATGTGTGTTTATTTATCTTATAATTTAAAAACCTAATTACTCAATTAATAATTTAATAATTTACTCAATTATTAGGTTCGCTTATAATTTTTTTCACACAAAAAAATGTAAATAAATTTGTTTTAAATTTATGGAACACACACAGTTTTACATCTATTAAAAAAACGGAGTTTGTATCGAAAAAAAAAAATAATTTTATCTTCAAATATAGATTTTATCTATTCAAATATAAGTTTTTTAATATAGATATTGTCCTCAAATATTATCGAAAAATATAGGTGTGTGAATAAATGGAAATTATACTATTCCGTCTGTACATGAAAAAAAAAAAAAAAAAATACGTTGTACAATCTTGTCTAAAAGCGAAATTTTTATATTTTATAAAAGTATGAAATTATTATCTCAAAAAAAAAACATCGACATAAAAATTTCAACAGTTTTTTCTTTTAATTTATTTTTTTTAAATTTTAATTTAGTGATAAAGTATCCAATTAATAATATGGCACATGAGCATTGTCAATGTAACTAAATGCAAAAATTTTATATAAAGCACATACTGTTTTAAATTTTTCAAAGATTTAAATTTTTTTTTTATTTTTTATATTTCCACAGACACTTCGAAAAAAAGTCCACGATTCTTTCAATGAATTCTCATAAATGTCTGGAGAATTTCCAAAGACATTTATACAATAGTTTACAATTTAAAAATTAATTAAATATTTAGGAGTTCATTTAAATTTGGAGAAATGAATCAATTAGAAAACTAATAAAGATTAGTAGTTAGTAGATACTAATTAATTACAACAACCTGAATATCAAATTAAAAAAAAAAAAATTTAACTACATAATTTTTTTTTTAAAAGAAGATTAAGATTTATTTAATGATAATTTTTTAAGGTTAAGGTTAAAAAATAAAAAGTAACTTAAAAAACTTGCTAACATAAAATAGATAAAGTCGAACTTTAAAACCAAACATATGAAGCTATTTAATTTTTTTTTTAAGTTAATTATTTTTTAAAAAAACTCAGCATAATTATTTTTATTTAATTTTGCTTTTTTCAAAGTGAGGGTATTATTTTCTGCCTGTATTGCTATTAGAGAATCACATTTGATTTCAAATGAGAAATAATTCTTTTTTTTTTTTCCCGATTTTCTATTTCTGTTTTTTTTTTTTTTTTCCTTTTTAACACCAACAATTCTTAAGGCGTATAATTAAAGAGAAGAACTCTACCTCCATTTTAGATTAAAGAATGCATGGAAGTTAGAGGATCAATATAATTGAGTAGTAAAATAAAAATATATATTTTAAATGAATACTGATTCTGCCTTTTTAATTAGTATGATTGGATGTAAGAATTCGAAACTTGACTTTTAGAATTCTTTTCATTTTTTTTCCTCTTTGCAATTAATTTTGGTTTTCTGAGTTAAGAAGCTAATTAAATATTAAGGGTCTCAAAAGAATTTTAAGCCTTTCTTTAATAATCAATTTTTAAAGTGAAGAGGGAATTATTTCATTGTTATTTTCTTTGGAGAACAATTCCAAAATTTAATGAATGCAACTTTCTGCGGGAATTGAAATCTGTAGAAAGTAAGATGGAGGTAGAATCCCAATTTATAATGAAATCTCCTTCGATGTGTGGATTAATATTTGCTTATTATGAAATTTGGAATTTTTCTTAAAGGAATTTCGTAAATATAACCCTTTTTATGTCTTAAGTATACAAGAAACACATGAGCAATTATATTGTTGCAAAAATATAAATGATTTACTTTTATAAAAATTTAAATGCAGAAGAAAAATATTTTATGAACATTAATAAAAAATAACACTAATAAAGAAAATAATTGAAATATATTTAAAGATAATTTTATGTTGTTGTTGTTTTAATGCAGCTGGCAATACAGAGACAGTTAATCTTTATGCCATAAACAAGGGCTGCACCATAACATCATCACTGTTATTCATTTAGAAGTACCCAAGGGGCACGTTTAGCTTGAAGATAGGCTACGGACGGCGAATGACACTATCTCCTCAACGATCGTGATAACGATCATACAAAAATTGATCCCTTTAACGATTGTACGGGACCTACGGTTTAAGTGGATTCCGACACAAACATCCATGCCACCGTGACCAGAGCCACTGGCCATCAGCCACTACATTTTAAGTAAGTTTATTTAAAATAAATATGACTGCAATTTATCATTATATTTACTTTGTAACGTAGTTCCTAAATTTCAGTTTAGTAAAAACTATTAATAAAGAAAATAGTTATATATATATATTTTTTTTTTTAACAAGTGACTACATGATTACAAATTACAATTACATGATTTTTGTAAGAAATTTTTAAATAAAAATATAGGTAAAAAGTTTCCAAAGTAGCTCTAGAAAATACATTTACAACCCCTCTCCTTCCCCGCCCCTCCCCCCCCAAAAAAAAAAGAAGATCCAATGAAATACATCAAGGAGATTTTTAAAAACATTAAAAAAACATATAAAAAAAAAAGAATAAAATGTATCCAGGATCTTAATGAGATTCGGATGTAATTTATGACAATTTTAAATTGAAATCGTTTGTTTTTATTCTTAATAATCGCTTGCTTTTGATTCTTCTTATTTAATAAATAACTATTTTGAACTTCATATAATTAATTGTCTCAAAAAAGTAATTGTTAAAAAAAAAATTGTTGTTGTTTTCTAAAATAATTGTTGAACTTAATATAATTGTTTAAAAAAAAGTGTATTGAAAGTCATACAAAAATTGATTCATAAAAATTTAAATAAAAATATATATATAGCGAAGTAATGGACTGAAAAATCGCTTTAAAAATAATTGCAATTTCACGATAAAATAGAGTGTTTAATTTTTGCATTTTAAATTACAACTTAAGTAATTTCACTCAAATATTAGCTTGGAAAGTATTAAATTTCCAGTTCTATTTAAAACAGTTTTTTTGCCTAATTTAAACTGTTTTTTTTTTCTTTTACTGTATTGGCAATAATTAAAACCAAACGATTTTGATTAAAAATAAACAGATTATATATCGTTGCAACTATTGAAATTCATTAAATCTGATGAAAGTAAATAAATAAAAGACAATCATAATTCAAATTATTAGAGGAACTATATAATAGAAATTTTGCTTAATTAATTATATAAGTATTAAAAAAAAAATTATTTCACCCAAAAGCAAAATAAATATTTTTCTTTTTAAATTTCTTAATAGCTATGATGCTGTATCTTAATTGTTTGATTATAATATTCATTAATTATGTGCTTAAATTTTATTCAGCTGTAATTAACAGTGCTTTTTTTTATGATAATCTTATTCATTACTTACTCGAAATTAATTCTAATTTTAGTTTATTCCGGCATTCAAAATAAGTATATTTTTTCAATGCTTAATAATTTGAAAGGTTCTGTGGCCTGTTTAATAAAATTTGATGGGTTCTTATAAATATGCACTCAAGAACAAACAAACATACAAGAATGCAGTGGATTGCAAAGTAATTATTTCAAGTGGCATAAGGTAAAAAAAAAGTTTAGTTTTCACTAACAAAATAATTTTTCAAAGAAAACGTTTCATGAATTTTATTTAAAAGGATTTTATTATAAAAAAACAAATTCTAAAGAAGGAAATCTTAAGATATTAATTACATAGAAATTTATTCAATGAAAAGAAAAGCTTTCAATACTGTAAAGGAAAGCAATTAGTGCTTAAATTTTTTTATTAAGAACTCTTTAGTTTTGAAGAATATTGTCCAAAAACTTTTATATTATTTTTAATAATATTTTACAAAGCGGAAATTAATTTCAGTGATTTTAAAGTATTTTCCTTCTTTGTATATTCTTATTTTGTTGCAGAACATTTTAGCAGAAGCTAACGCTAAAATTGAAAATACTTAGAAAAACATGTTTAAAGAATTATAATACATTGGGTTTAGAGCTCATAGCTATAATTAATTTGTTTTAGATATTTAAATTTATGTATATTGCTTGAGTTGAACGTTGTTAGGCTGGTTGATTGGGCGGGGAATTACTTTTAAATTATTATTATTTTTTTATTTTATGCAACTGGTAAAACACTTAGAAACACACTGTCTTGAATGCCTTAAGGCAAACGCTGCACCGACGTTACTCACTTAGCTCTACCCAGGAGGTGTGTAGCTTGAAGATAAGCTACGGACGGGGAGTAACAATGACTCCACAACTCTCTACGATCCTGCTAAACCAGGATCTACGGCTTAAAGTGTTTCTGAACCACTACAAACATCCATGGCACAGCCGGGACACGAATTCAAAACCTGTGGTACTGAGCGCCATAGCGCTAGCTACTCAGC